>JANJEY010000001.1:39090254-39113669 GCA_024703695.1 Erythroxylum cataractarum | reverse complement strand
CGAAATACATGCATATATGAAAGGAATACCTCATAATATATTATTAACAAGTCATAATGTTAATACATGAATCACAAATATCCATTGACCTAGGGCACACTACTAACATTTTTAGCTAGAAGTAGATTTTTAAATAATTTTTAGTTTCTTACAAAAATAAAATAAAATAACTAAATATGTGAATAAAATGAGCATAAATAAATTCACTCTATTAAATTTAACTCAAGTAAAAAGTTTTAAAGAGTGGTATGAGTACATTTTTTAACCAATAACTAACCTAGTAAACAATAGGATTCATGACAAGGTGAATAATTTTGCATCAAAAGATGAGGGGATCTGTAAACATGTCTTTTTTTTATGAATAAAATATTATATAGATGAAACTAATACTACATTACAATGAGTTCAAGGTTGTTCACCTTTACTCTTAAGGAGAACTAGTTACACATAGCAAAGCTAGAAAAATAGCCTTAGTATGAAAATGTACAAATTAAAAGCCCCACATGTTCTTCATATCCATAGTCAAAAGCTCTTGCAACTGTTTAGAATAGATGCAAGCTCTGATACTATTGATAACTCTATCAGCCAATTGGTATTTCTTTATCTTCTTATCAATAAACAGTCTGCTCTTCCACTCTTTCCTTATGATATATATTGGAATCGTAAATGTTACTTTGAAAAGAGAAGCATTGGGTTTCCTCCATGTTGTCAATGATCCAAAGTAATATTTGCTTGCAGTTATAACCACAAAAATTATAAGGCAACATGTGCAAGATTCTACTTCAGATAACCTTAGTATAGGAACATTGGAAGAACAAATGGTCCATGTCCTCAACAGCAATAGTACACAATAAACAAATTGTATCAATATTATCATACTATTGGCTCTTTATCTAAAGTCTATTCTTGATTGTCAACCAAGAGATGAAAGAGCCCTTGGACACACTACCTTTCCCTAAAGGAGATCAGACCACAACACATTAGGTAGTATATATGTAGATAATTGCTAGCAAGTTTTATTTTTCAATTAATTTGGATTACAAAAATGTTTTAAAATAGAAACTTTTTTACTTCTTTATGTTTGATTTATATATTAGATTGAATAATGTAGAGTAAGTTGATGTACAAAGGATTTTTGGATTGAATTGGTTTGATTTATGATTTAGTGTAAGCATATAAATTCCTAAAAGTTGATAAACAATACAATTGATGAATGATGGATAATCTTGATTTCCCTTTGTTAAAATTTTTATCGAATTCTACCTATTTAAGTTAAGAGTGACTGAAATTTATTTGTTTGAGAATAAGTAAAAACTTAAGTATGGAGAAATTTTATGTGTATATTTTCTTAAAGCATTTTGTTTGATTTTCATTGCAAATTACCTTATTTTACTTATTTTTTAATTTTGAGGTAATTATGTTAAAATGATCTTGAGATGAGATTATTTCAAAATTGGAGACTATTTTAAGTAAAAATATGGAGAAAGTCACAATTATTAAAGGAACATAATCTAGCTAATGCATTTATGTCAGCATGTGTCCTATATGGATATGCAAAAAGAGAGATAGCCTAAAACATGGCTTAGAGAGAAATTGCATCATATTGAAGACAATTTATAGAGAAATATGATTAAGTTGTGATGATGCCATAAATAGTGTACTAATCATAAGAGACATAGGAGGATCCACTAGGGACATAGGCGTATCAAAGACCATATCTCTCATTCGAAAAAACATAAGGATGCACAACCTAGGCCACAGTCATGGCCCAATGTGTGTCCACAAGAGTTAAATCATTTTTAAATATGAAATCCCTAATTTTTTTAATAAACTTTTGAAAACTTTACACACTTTACACATTTTTTTCTCTCTAAAGGTGATGGTGAGCCATTGGGAAGTCTAAGAACTCACAAGAGGCTTATTCCAAGACTATTTCATCAAAGAAGCAAGATTCAAACATCATCTCAATGGATCAAGATGTCTTTTGAATCAGGATTATATATATATATTTATCTCTACTATGATTTCCTTGTTTCTTATCTATTCGTTTGTTGTTTAGCTACAATTCATGGTTAAATGTTCTTCTATTTTTAGATTAAAAATCCTTTTATTTTTGCATAGATTGATTCATTTTATTTTATGAAATGAGATATTTTGTGAATTACTTTTGATTAATTTTAATGCATGATTTAATTATGGTAGCAATTATGCTTTGTTATATTTCACTTATTAACACCTCAAACTTACTTATGAGCGAATCAAGGCTTAAGAAATAGGGTTTAAATGAAGTACTCAAAAGAAACTTGCATGATTTTTTGTGTTAAGGTAAAGCCTTTCATGAGATTTAACATACCTTAATGTACTCAAAGAGATATTATATTTGTACATATAAATAGTTAAATTTCGAGAGAGTATAGATTCAATGTTTAGAAGATCCTATTTGTCCATATTAATATATCCATTCTATATCAATTGAATTATGAAATCAAAAGTAATTTTAAAGAAAACACTTGTCTAAACATTGATATTTGATTAAATGTTTTTTAATAACTTACATAGTTATTGATTTTTTTAAGTACCAATTTAAATTTTATTAATTTAAATTACTGTTATTATTTTTTATTATTTTAATTTAGACTAATTAGTACACTGCAAGAAAAGAAAGAATTAGCAACAGAAACTTATCGATGAAAAATATACCATTGCAAATTACCAACAAAAACAATTTTTTCGTCAGTAAAATTGATTAAAAAAATTTCGTTTAGCGACGATACTAATATCCATCGCTAAATATGGAAGGAAATCATCATGGCAAATTTTGCGATGAACTTTAACGACGGTATAAAATATTCGTTGGTAAAAAGGCAGAAATTATCGACAGAACATCTATTTCCGTTAATAAAATTGACGAGAAAATTTTAGCGATGGTACTAATATCCGTCGTTAAATATGGAGGGAAATTATTCCGACAAATTTTGCGGTGGATTTTAGTGACAGTATAAGATTTTCGTCAGTAAATTTAGTGACAGTATAAGATATCTGTTGGTAATAAGGCGGGAAATATTGGCGAAATAAAAAAAATTGAGTTTACCTACGAAAATTTGCGTCGATAAATTCTTTTTAAATTTAAACTCACCCGACGTCTCTCCCCCCACCTGTATCTTCTTCTTCCTTCTTCTTACGTCTCCTCTTCAGATTTCTTTTATACGATTTCTCTGTTGTGGATTCCTTTTTCACTCGTCAGCGTTGTCTTCTCCGACCATTGTCATCGTGTCCCACTTATCGTTTCCTCCTACCGTCGTCAAGATATTTTTATCTTCTCCGTGCTCTCTATACTCTTTTATATCAGCTAACTGTTGCATTTAAGAATTTTTATTAAACTTTCTTTTTTTTTTCTTGTTTTGATTCAGTAATGTGTTTCAGGAGAATTGGAGCTATAGAAGCGTTAAACAAACACTGAAGAGACTAGAGGAGGTTGCGGTCTCTTGTAGAGGCTCGAGAGAAAGATGTTGTTGAAAAGATGGTAGGTTGTGTGCTCAAAGAGGTTGAGAAATTTGTGGCTAGTTCTGCTGAAAATAAAAGGAAGAGTCTTGAAGAACATCTCGTTAACAATGATGGGGACTTTTTTTTAAAAAAAATTAATTTTATTTACTGATGGAAAATAAAATTCCGCCGGTAAAATAATCGATATTTACCGACATAATATTTATATTTATAGGTAAATTTACCAACGGAAAATTTAAATTCGTAGATAAATTTACTTATGGTCGCTTTAACGACATCATTGTCCGTCGGTAATTTCCGTTGCTATTTTATATTACTGACGGAATGTAAATATTTTCCGTTGATAATTTTCGTCGTTGAACGACCTTTTTCTTGTAGTGGTAGTTTTAAGCTTTCTAATCTATATCGCTTGTTCAAAAGATTAACTCCTATTTAATATCGTATTACTTGTTAAAACTAGATACTTTTACCTTAATTATTAGTAATAGATTAATAATAAAATTTTATAAATAGATAAAACGCAGACCACTCATCCATCCAACTTGTACATTAAGTGAAGTGGTACATCTCAACGTAGCTACGTATCATGGTGAGGCTAAGCAACCATCTTTTACTAGTATCTTAGCATCAATTTGACAACGCAAAGAGATACTCCAAAGTGCATCACTTAGCCAAAATATGCTTGCTCGTGTTTAACTTACAGAAAATTGAAAAAGAAGAGCTTGATTAGTGAACAGACAGCACTTAAACTTGAAAAGGAATTTTATGTATTTGCCACTAGTAAACTACTACAAGAATTCAAGGTGATACGATTAGAGTTGTAAACGTTCATAATATTTATTTCAATAGTATTGTATTAACATGCTTATTTTTGCCACTCATTCATAGTTACCTTAGCTATGCTCTATTACTAATTCCAATATGTAACTTAAGCTGCTTGGTTACTTTTTGTTCCCTAAAACTTTTACTCTTTCCACAGCAATGCACATATTTAGATCAATTTCCAATAATACTCTATATAGACATAAAATATGGATAAAATGAGTAAAAAAACCCAATCTTGAATTATCGCTCATACCAAGTCTTGCATAGGTGTTCTAGCATCTTGTCTATATGAATACATACATAGGGTCTGTACCTCCAAGGGCAGTAGACATAACTGATGATAAGTCTTCTTCTAGCTGCTTCGGTACCACAACCTAAAAATGTGCGTCATGCAGGTTTCTCTACTTAATTACTGCCAAATCTAATCACAGTGATAATTGGAATTTATGTCCTGATTATGAATTAGTATTCTTATATAAGTGAAGATGAAATGTAGCTTGGATTTAGCGTTTGGATGTTTCGACTTACTCATCTTCAATTAGGAATCTATACCTGCAGATCTCAAGTAAAAAACGCTTTGTTGATACAAGATTAATTAAGAATAAAAAAATTGCATTTTTCCACCTGCACCAGAGTAACGTTTGATTTAACGAGAAAAACATGAGAAAGATTTATGGGTAGCTAGGACAGCTATGGCTTGACAATGTCAGTACTCAGTAGATATCTATGGACCATTTCACTTCCCTTTCTAGAATGCCTCGAATTCCGGGGAATGTCAATGTTATGGTTCCTAAGGCCCTTGCTGGATCGAAAGTTATCTTCATTTGGAGATCAATTGTCTTTTGTCATATGAGATGCTCAGACGACTTTGCAGGTTCTACTTTTCAAAAGAGTAATGCCCCCCATTAATTTGTGTAAGAGGCTTACTGAGAGGTAGGCCATACGCCTATCTTGAAATAATTGCTTTTCGAATTATGATGTGAATTCACTCTAGGTTAAACGAGCCTCAGAAATTAGTTCTGGTGGTAGGGGGGGACTTATTCAACTTTATTTCCCTGGTTTGAATTTCTTGATTTAATAAATGAAGGATGTTACCATGTTGTATAACATAGTGTAATAGTTACATTGCATCCCTAATCTTTATACAGTTAGAGACATGTATATTTTTGTATATAAATTAACTGCATGTGTTTTTATCACTTGTCGAGATCTTGTCTTTGAGCATGTTTTAGGAAGTTTCTAATTTCGTATTTGATCTCCATCAAGAATTTTGATGATGCAACATAAGTTAAGTAAATCTAGAAATTCTAAATATCCAATTTAATGTTATTGTATTATGTAGAATTAATATAATATTAAAACTCTAACTTCACGGTCAATCATAATAAATGTAGTATGATTATTTTTATTTAAATAGTGTAATAAAAGCAAGAGTTTAAATTATCTTTGACACAGAGCTAACCCTAATGGCGTGGAAAGAGGAGGAAGCAAGGCCCAGGTTATAAAAAATAAAGTTTTGTTAAAAATTGAATTTAAGATTTAAGAATTTTGCCCCCGCTAATTCCTGGCTCCGCACCTGCCTGCTGGCACTGTAGGTCAACTCCTGGTTAAGTCCCATCTAAAATTGCCAAAGGTGATCTGCATGACTACACTAGACCCCTATGTCCCAGCATCTATGAAATATATAGTACAATTCAGTAAGAAGCTGATTACTAATCATCTAACAACTTCTACTTATCGTCACTTCAAATTCTGATATTCAGTTTCATTTCATGCACTAACAGCTATGTACGCTTTGCTTTGACTGGTAGCAAATTTTGGTTTGCTGTATACAGAACTACGGCAGTTGGTAGGGTAAACTTCTCTGTAGTAGTGATCGTACATTGCTGAACACCATCTTCATGGAATCTGAAAGATGAGAGCTCATATTATTGTTTCCTCTACTTCTCGAAACCTTTTGAACCTTACTCTGTCGTGGACCCAGAACTAAAATCCGTAGCTCCACAAGCTAAGCCAGCTAAGAGAGCACATTTATAGTCATGAATGAATTCTAATTAAGAACACACTGTTCTGGTCCCCTCTCAGTACTCTTTGCTTCTTCCCATCTTCCCTGGCTTCTTCTTTACCGTATAACTCTCTCTTGAAGGGTTGGTGACTGGTATTATGTATACATAAATATATAACATATGATCAGAACATTTAACAACCAGGAATTCAGTGTCCATGGTTTAGTTCTATCTCTTTCTCTCTGCAAATATATATAAAGCTTCATGCAGAGAAACTGTAGAGCCCATGTAATGAAAGTGACAAAGCCTAATATATATATATATATATATGTTTATTTTCCTTCTTTCACCTTACCTGTCACGGATGAGAGTTTTGAAAAATAAGATTAAAAAAGGACAGCATGTGAGCTCTTCAGATGGAAAAAGTTTTATGCATCAAAATCGAAGCAAATAAGGTGCATGTTATCGTCTGATTGGCGTATGTGCGTGTGCAAGAGAAAGAGACAGAGAGATATGGTGAATGGTGATGAGAAACAGAGAGAGAGAGAGAGAGGGAGGAAGCTGGTGTGAGGACCAGCCGGGATCACTGCGTGGGGCTCAGATTTCTAAGTTCTACCCAAAATCAGTAACCATTACCATTGTCTTCATCGTTTCTCATTTTCCCTCGTTCGCGTGGAACCCTGTCTCTTTTCTCTCAAGGTTTGCTCAAACAGTCACTGTTGCTACGGTGACACTTCTTCTGAAACAACGCGGAAAAGGTTAAAGATACAGATAAGGTAAAAGATATGGATGAGTTATGAACGCTTTTTAATATTTTTTTTTAAATGTTTTAAAATTTATATATTAAATATTCTTATTATCATTATTTAAATATTATTTTTATTTTTCAAAATTAATGAAATCAAAATCATGGATTCATTTCATGGACCTATTAAATGTATAATTTTCTTTAACTATATTACAAATTATTAAATGTGTAATTAGTTAATTTAATAATACATCATTCCCATGTATCAAAACATAATAATATTTTTTTCAAAATTAAATATTATTATTATTATTATTAAGTTTTGTTCTAGAAGAGTTATTTTATTTTATACGTATATATACTCAGATTAGTCGATAATAATTATAACAGAAAAAAGTTTGGAAAATATTAATTGCTTTTAAAAATTTTAAGTAAAATTCAGAATTTTTTTGTGCTTTTATACATGACGAAAGATCTAAAGTTTTATTTTTCAAAAAATTGATATTATTTTAAATTTTTATATTAGAAATATTAAATATAATATTTTATTAAAAGGTTATCAAATTATTTTAATACATTTTATTATGAGACTGATTGTTAAGGAATCTGGAAAAACATTTTAACTTAATTTTAATAGTGAATTATATTAAAATAAAAAGATATTAATTCACTAAATTTTAAAAGTTTTACGAATAATTTAAATAATAGGAACAAAAATAATAAAAGGTAAAAATAAAAAACTTCATTATTTTTATTCTAAAAATAAATTTATGGTTTAAGTTATTTTTATAAATATTTAGTTATTAAACTCAAGTTAGCATTATGCCTTCTTATGTAATAAAAGTGAAATATTATAGGAGGGGTTAATTCCTAGCTGATGTTTTAAAAGAACTTCCTTTCACTAAAAGAAAAGTTGGAATTTGCAACATAAAATTACTGACAGAATCTAAACCGTTGCATATTACCGAAAGAAATAAAATTTCTATCAGCAAGATTGTTAGGAAAAAGTTCGTTTAGCGATGGATGAAATATCGGTCGGAAAATTATTCGGGAAATCAATTTATGATGAAATTTTGCGTCGGTAAATACTACAAGAAAATAAGAAATTTGCGACGGTTTTTACTTGTCTATCAGAAAAGTTGAGGGAAAATATAATTTAACGATGGAAAAATACAGTCGACAATTAAGATGGGAATTTGTGGTGAAATGGTGAAGTTCTGTCTTTTTCCGACAAAGTGTTAGCGATGGAAAGTCGCTTACTCTCAAAACCAATACGACGTCGTCTAGTTGGAGGTGAACACCATATGACATCATTTCAGTTAAGGTAAACACATCCGAGCGTCCCTCCCCCCTCCACCATTGGCTCTGCTTCATCTTTCTTCTTCTCCTCCATTTTGTGATTTCTTCTCCATTGAGTTGTTGTACGTTGTCGTCAGTGTTGTAGTCAATTGGTGGTGCATCGGAAACTCGGTTTCTTCTCCCACCATGCGAACTCGTGGAGGTATAAAGTTTCAACTTGGTTTGATTTGAGTTTTTTTTAGTATGTTTGAGTATTTTGTTTTGTATATTTGAGTATTTTTATGAATGGATAATAACATTTAAGATACTTGTGTTAGTATTAGAAAGTTCATTTTTAAAATTTGCTTGTGAAGTTGGGATGATTTGTTGATGCATATTAAGTGTTTGATGAAATGTCTCTTGTTTAAAAATTTTGTTAATGTGTAAAGATGAAGTTGATTGTATTAGAGAATGAGTTAATGGGTGAGCCTATTTGATGATTAAGGATAATGTATCAAATAATATTTTTTTTAGTGTTTAGCCTGATTTGATGATTTTATTCTTACTTTTGAAGTAAGTTAGCCTTATTTGTGAAGTGATTCAACTTGCATATGTAAATGTTCTTAGCCTAATTTTGAGTTTCTTAATGGTCTCCCAACAGTTGTTTTCCTAATATGTCATGTAGATATTAAACTTAGGATGAAGATGACATAGCAAAGTTATTTGGATTTAAATAAGGATGATCATTATAATAGAAAATAATTAACAAAAAATCACGTTTCTAAAATAATAAAGTTTTTATAATCTAGAGAAACAACTGAACTAAAATAACTAATATCATTGCAAAAAAGAAAGAAAGAAATAGAAACATAGCAAAATAGAGTATTTGTTTACTGATAATAGATAAGTCCATTTGAAGGCCCATAAGTTGGAGAAGCTTAAAAATATCCATGTCTAGCATGCTTTTTTTTTAAAAGCCAAAAAGTCAATATCATTAATAACGGTAAAAGGATGAGATTACATCCGGAATCGTTTCCCAAATTACATAACGGGAAAAACGAATGGAACCGCGGGCAAGAGAATGAGCGGTCTGATTTAAATGTCTTGTAATCCATTTTACTTCAATATTAGGCCTAGCATCAACTAAATCAACTTTGATTAAGGAGGATAAGGTGAATAATATGTGAACCTTTGGCTAGAAACGACTAAAATCCAAACCACAAGGAATTAGAGCCCTAATATGGTATTCAAATAAAGCAAGGAAACTTAACCCTACCCAAACCCATAGATTATAACCAAAGCTATAAGGATTTTGATCGTCACAAGTTGCCTTAATAATATCATATTAAGTTCTTGTTAAAGAACAAGGACGAAATTCTCAAGAATTGAAAAAAACTCTCAATTTGATTTCTATATTGATAATGCAAGAATTACAACAATAAGGCATCATAAAATCTCTAAGAACTAGAATCCTAAAAGGAAAAGAGAACTAGAGTCCAAAAGGAGCATTACCTATTAAGTGTAGTAAGGATTCAAAAACTAACTACTAATAGTACTTTAATTAGGACTCGTATTTTAATTCATATCCTTAATTTCATAAGGAATCTAATCATAATAGAAATTTAAGGGATCCTGTTCAAATTAGAAATTAACCAAAACTATAAAATAATACTAAAATGGTTTGAGCTTAATAATTAAGTTATAGCCCAATTACAATCAACCATGCTAACTAATAACAAAAAATGAACTAAAGCCTTTAAATATATCTTATTGTGCAAATTGGGCTCTATTTAATTAAAAACAAGTAGAGCAAGTTATCAGACATCCTCTAAGCCTTGTTCTTCATGTATTTAGCATTTTTCATCTTTAATAACATGTGGAAAAGTGATTAATCTTAGTAATGCATCTTATTCATCTTGAATGGCCTCTTTTTCTTGCATCTCTATAATTAATCCTAGTAAAGTTATATTCATATGTATGGTCTTTGCCTTTAATTCCTTGTAAAGATGAAGGTAAGGTAGAACAAAGAAAGAAAATATGCAACTGAACAGGGATGAAAAGCTAAGGAACTAAATCAGTGAAGCCATTGCAAAAGCTCCAAGTGGTTAAAAAGAAGCAGCTTACTCTCGCCCTGGTCTACATGTTATGACAGCCAAAATAATTAAATCCACATGAAGGTAGTGTGCAAATTTAATTAAATAAAATTTTATTTTTATTAATAATTTATAATGTTATATGCATACTTCATACAGGTCTATCACATAAGTCATTGAACCCCCAACCCTTTTTTATTTCTTTGAATTCTTAATTCTTAATCATAAACAACACTTACCCTGAATAACGGTTGCTCATCATCCTACACTAATGTAGCCAACCTTATGTGTAAATAGATTGGTTTTCTATTTTTGAATAAAAATCATCCTACACTAATGTAGGCAATCTTGTGTGTAAATACTGATTAATAGAAACCTCTGTTGAGGTCTTATTAAACTCAGTAAACAGCAACACCTAGCAACTATAACAATGTGAAAGCAGTTCAAGACACGGATCGCTTAACGTTTTGATCTTATCTTGCATAGTATGCATACTAGCAAATAGAAAGAGCACTGCAAAAATAAAGGAAGACCAATTGCAGATAAACGCAGAAAATTTGGTGGAAGCTTGGAACCCCGAATCTTGGGATCCGAAGCTGATTTCCTTTTATTTTTATTCCCTTTCTCAAAGGAAAAACAACAAAAAAGTGGTAAGATCTTGATACGAAAATGGCATTGAAGATCATAGATATCGAAAATGTCTCAATGTGTATTTTCAGGAGAATGATGTATCCGACTTAAAATTACCGACTCTGACTCATTTGAACCAACCATCAAATCCTCGGATGCCTTGCAAGGATCATCTGAAGATAGTAAAGAACCATACATTGCATCACCAAGGCCCTGGCCTTCTTCAGCACAACTAAAAGAAACATTGTCTTTGATCTTGCAAGTCTCATCCATGTTATGGCCATCAGAGGCATCAGCTGCGGTACTCTCTCCTTCAGAGGCATCTATATGATCACCACTAACAGTATGGGTTGGCTTTGGTGGGCCATAATGGCTAACTACTTCGTCAAGCATGTCCAACTTCACAGGCGGGTCATGATCACGAACTGTCACTAGGTTGTGTGCTGGCACCATCTCCTCAGATGTCGGTCCACAAGCAACTGTTGTAGCCTCTGCCTTCACCTGACCCAAGTCCGCCACTGCTGCCTTATTCATTTCACCCTCACAACTTAACGTGAGGTTCTGTGCTGCGATCGCATTACTGACAAGGACTTGCTCCTCCATTTTGGATACGGAGTTAAGCCCTACTTGTCTACTATTAACAGATGGAAAATCAACTAAAAGTTTCTGCTTCTTGTAAATGCGCAAGGCTCTCTGCGGAAAAGAAATTAAACCAAGCTTCAGATTTCCAAACATGGCAATTACAAAATAATTTGCACTCTTGGTTGACCAGAGACAAAAATACTTGAAAGTAACCGGTGCCCACTAGTGGTTACCTGGACTACAAGATGTATAGTTATTTGTAGTCAAGAAATGAACAGATCCCTTGTAGACAAAACAGATGTAATAGTTATTATTTGCATGTTTATGAGTTACTGACTAGAATCATCATTGTACCAAATGCACTTCTACCCCAACATTAATTTGAAAGTAATACAGGTAGAAACACACCAACTTGGATAAATTCACCCACGCAGTGCAGTCTAATGCCATTAAGAAGCAACTTCAGGTAGACAACCAGACTGAGTTTTTAATGGGGGCAAATTTCTTACCAATAAGACATTCTTTCCTAAAGAGTATGGCAAAAAGGATCAAAGGAAATATGCAAACTAAATAAACCTTCTAAAAATTTCTACCACAGATGTAATCCAAAAACAACGGTACAGTTTAATTCATTTTATAGCACACAATAGCGGTAGGATAGTACAAAATAAACCACGTGGGAAAAGACAAAAAGAAGATTGGGTGATCATCGGTAGTTCTTATCATGTTTTTGGCAAATGAAATTCAGCTGCTTAAGCTTTAGAATTTATAATTCACCTATCAGTCCCTAACATCTCAACTCCTAATTCAAATTAAAAACATAAAATATATACCTTAAGGAAAACGTTCAATTATGCCCTACCTCTACAAATAAAAAAAAACATGGTGAATTTGATTTCATTAACATGCTTAAAAAGGACCTGAATTGACATGTCACTAATCAGTAGCAACTTATATCATCTAATCCATCAAGCTTACCTTATGGACAGAATCACTTTTGGCTGAAAAGAGTGAAGGATTGAACAAGGAATTGGAACTTTTGGATACTGCTTTTGCTCCACACTGGCACATCAGAAAGTTTTTAGTCCTATAAATATTTCAATGGAAGTCTTCAATGGAGGAGAGAGAAATGAGTACTACCTTCAAGTTCACAAGCATGGCCATGCTGTCATCTACAATTGTGTTCTGTCTTAGGTTCAGAGAGCTCAGAAACTGGGAATAAATATCCAGACTGGCAAGTTCAGTTGAGATGTCCAGCTTGGAAAGATAAGCAGAGTAAGAGTAAGCAGTCCTAAAATCAGTCGAAATTTCAGAAGCACATGGCATCTTCTCATTTGTATTTTTCTTTGAAAGTTTAGATGATTCTTTGACAGAATAGATACCAGCTGGCTTTGTCTCATGGGTTTTCTCCTGTAACCCATTATAGCCATTTTCATTTTCTGACTTCTGGGCCCCCTGCCCAGTATATAAAGCATCCACAGGAGCTTGAGCTTGCACCTGGCTATCCTCTATTAAGGATTTTGATGGCAAATCTGTTTTGGAATCACAGTTTTGTCCCTTCCATCTGTCAACACCAGTTTCCCATCCCTGACCATTCATTGGATGCCTATTCTGCTCCCATTCTGATCCTCCATACATGTGCATTTCACCCCTATATACGCCATTACTTCCATCCCATCCATGCACATGAGTGTTTCCTGATCCATTCATCATATTCTGCCACCCAAGTGGACGCAAATGACCAGAAAACCTGTCAACATCAGTGATATGATATGCCATTCCAGAGTGGTTTTCGATGGAGGGTCTAACACCAAACAAGGGGGGAGTAGCAAACTGTGGCATTAACGTTTGGAAATTACCATGAGGTGGTCCATGTTGGAAAGGAATGTACCCATTTGGCATCGGCGAGGACCAGTTTGGGGCACCCCTCCAATTATTTCCTTGTCCTCTTCCCAAAATGGGATCAACACTCTGCTTATACCTAGCTCCACTATTGATCCTATTGTCTTCTTCAAGTACACCAATAAATGGAGAGCCCACTCCACCTCTGAATGCAGGGGTCACAGCAGGGTTGCTCTGACTATTTCTATAGTAGAACGGTGAATCATTTGGAATCAAATCATCCACCAGTTGCTTCTCCAAAGGTAGATCATGCCTCTCATTACAAGGGACTAAATCTCTTGCACCCATAGAAGAACTACTCCTATTTGATTCCTCAATGTCCAGACTCCTCCTTGTACCGCTTCTGTTTGTAAACCTGCGCTCAAGACTACTAGATGAAGGAGATCTCTTGCCCAAGCCCAAAGGCAAAGCTTTAGAAGTTGATGACCTCTCTAATGACAATTCCACCATGTGCAAATCATCAAACTTTGTAGATCTTTCACTTGATCTATACTTGGAAGCCCTTTCTGATTCCCTGGATGAAATTGTTTTAGGCTTTGCCTCTGTCACAGCATCTCTATGTTTTGGCTCGTCTGGCTTAAAATGCCTATAAAGGAAAAAATGTATGGCAACACAACTATCATTCTATTCAACAACAAAAACACTGTACAGTTCTTCCATACATAGAAGTTTATTTCAAGATAGAAATATCATTGCATGCAAAATTGTCCTCCAATAGGCCATCAAATCTGAAAAACTTTAAGGCATCTTTAACAACAAATATAACATATAGCCACTTTGAAAATTTCAAAAGATCAACTACACACAAAGCAAACGGCACAAAATGGAACGTTATTTTTCATTGTCACAATAGTGATGAAATATAGCACTTCATCCTCCACTGAGAGTTCACAAAAAAACTGGAAACGGAAACCCACAGAGCATGAAAATGCAGAGGATGAAAAGGAATGAAGAGATATTATTACAAATAGTGATAGTAAGAGTGCTGTATTCAATAAAAAAGCTGAAAACATATGGGTGTTTACCTATACTCATCTGCTGAACCAGTACTTTCAGAAGACCTCCATCTGTTGTTGGTGACACTGTTGTCTAAATGAGGTTGGCGTGAATGTGACCTTGCCCTATCTATATCTGACTCAACCTTATTGCTTCCAAAAGGCTTCTTTTCCATATCAGGATAGTAAGTTAGGGTAGCTTTACATTTTCGATCAACGTAATCATCAAACTCATCAGATCTTTTCCTTCCTTTCTGGCTATCTTTGTATTTTGAAATCCTTTCATCAGCATCTGCTTCATCAAAGTCAACAGCTTGCTCAAGTTCTTGGTCTTTATCACGATCATTGTCAGAGTCACGGTCTCTTTCAATATCACGATTCCAATCTCGATCATGGGCATGATATCTCTCTCGATCTCTATCCCAGTCCCAATCATGGTCATGGTCAAGCTCACGATCCTGATCTTGAACTTGGTCTCTATCACGCACACAATCACGACCATGCTTGAGGTCCTGATCACGCTCATCATCACAAATGCCATCACGATTTCGATCATGGTAATTGTCACAATCACGCTTGAGATCAAAATCATAATCGCAATCAAGATCATCATCTCGCTCGTGGTCATACTTATCATCTTGAGGCCTAGATATCTTCAGCAAAATGTCCATACTTTCTTTTTTATCCCTCAAATGATTATCATCCAACTTGCTGCTAGTATAGTCTCTTGAACTATGTTTATATTTTTGCTTATCTTCACGACACCTGTTTTCCCTGTCCACATCCTCACAATACTTGTCTTTATATTTTTCTTGCTTACACTTTTCATCCCTTGATCTTCCATCATTGTCAACATCCCCTTTTGAGGAAAACAGTTTGTCATCAATGTCTTTATCATCTTGATGTTTTTCTCTGTCGCCAGAACCATCTCTTCTCCTCCTACTTCGTCTATCTAACTGGTTATTAGATTCCAGACTTTGCAATAGATTGTGTGATATAAACTCTGCATTAAGAAATGAATTAGTACCATATGCAGCCACAATAATTTAATCCATCACAACTCTTCTGTTGTTAACAGTTGTAACTAGAGAAAGTGAAAACAAGGCATGCTTAGACTAAGGTCAGAAAATTCAAAGTACGAAAAGCTCAATATATTAGAAGTTTAGGAAGGCAATTAATAGATCCTTTTCACATCAAAAAAAAAAAAAGAAAAAGAAAAAGAGCCACTCTTTCCCATCCCCACTACACACTCTGAAGTGCCAAAGGTAGACCTTGTTCATCCATCAGACATGCAAGTTAAAATATGGAATCGGTTATGACTCAACCTGACATGTATAGCTAAAGGAATTGACTCTTTTTGTTTGCAAATATGTGTTTTATGGAAAAAGTTGTGTTAAGAAAAAGCTTTTGATTACAATACATTTGAACATAGAGATGTCACTCTTTCACATCAACTATTGCGTCCTCCAACTCCATTTTAGTTTAAAACCCAAAAACATTTAATCAGTCATTTGACGAGTTATATATTTGAAAGTACACACCTTCAAATTTGCATTTTTAAAGGAGATGAAATCCACTATTAGGATAGATGATGTACATAAACCAACTCTTGCATAACTGCATGTTCTAATGTTACTCTAAAAGGCAAGTAATTTGTAATCAATTCAACATGAACAATTTAAGTGACCTCCAAAGTCTGTTATGCAATCCCCCTTCCCTCTCAAACTAATATATGAAAGTTAAAAAGATATTTCACTTTTGTTCCTCCTGCATAAGGACGATCCTAAGTATCCATTAGAAGGATAAAAACTCACGAACCATTAATCTAACAAACAACATAATTCTGCTGATGCTTAGAGAGAAGAACCAAAATCCACTCTTAAGGAATCAATTATTACCTCAAGAAAAAATAACTAATAAAGAACGTCAAAGCACAAAGATCTATATTAAATAACTACGATGCAAAGGCTAATATAAATACATTTCAAAAGAAAAAGTAAAAATTGAAAAAAAATCCAGGGCATTTGAGTAGCCAAGATACTAATTAGACATGGAAAATAATATGTACCCAAGAATAACCCAAGTCTAACAAAGTCCAGCGTTGGAAACTAATTGCATATTAGTGTAAGATTTACAAGGTAAGATACACACTAAAGTTGCTTATCATAACTAACCCATAGATACATGGAAGATATGCCATGCAACAATGAAACACCCAACTTTCATGTGAGCTAACAAATATTTCATCAACATTCTAGTAAAAATAATCCTCTGCTATTAACTTTTGCATCACTCATTGTTGGCAACAACTTGAAAAATGTAAATAAATATGTATAATGTCCCTGTGCGGCACCCAAATAGTAAAATAAAAAACCATGTTCCTGATGACTTAAAATTACAAACTTATTGCTATGGTTAGATGTCAGAACTTTCAAACACTCCTTAAAAACTACTCCCTAATGCTTGAAACACTGTGCATCTATACAAGCTAACCTACTGTATCCCGTCATTCTTTGACATTGAGAACCAACTTTCATTATACCTGAAATGATTAGCTAAAAATCCAAACAAGTATGGATATCAATTGATATTTACACCATTATCAACTTTTTATCCACATATCATTGCCAAATTACAAATATAAAACATCCCTGAAAGTTAAATACAGTAGTTAAAATTTACTGTTCCCCAGTAAATGAAAACTGAGAGAATACTCTTGACAAGCTAATTGCAAGCAAAACACCTTAAAATATATTAAAAAACAAATGATACAAATCAACAAAGATAGATCAAACTTACAAAAGATTAAAAAAGAAAATAACGCTTAGAGCTGCAAAATAATTAATCAAGAGGAGAGATCTCCAATAAAACCTCCTTGAGTCAAGGAAGTTTGCGAAAGAACATATCTTAACCCAAGATTTCAGTCGCTGGGATGGATGATCAAATTGAAGCTCCAAAAGTAGACATCCTGTATCTTACATGGTCTTGCCAAAAATAAGTAGAATAAGATATATGATTATCCTACCGAAAAGACTTGCATAATCTTAGCTTCAGCTTGAAAGTCAAATATTTTAACCTACTAACCTCAAACGTTATGCAAAATTCAAAAGCAGCAAAAAGAAGTATACACATTATTAAACAACAAAAACCCACAACCACAAAAAGTAGAAGTCGATGCCAAAAAGATCGACTTACAAAAACAATTACGAAACAAGAAGAACAATAATAACAGAAACCAACCACAAATCCAACAGTTACCTTACCAGTTTTATGAGAGAAATGCTTTACAGCACGTTGATCTTCACCGTCGGCAAATTTTTCACTCTTACCTTCCTTACTTTTTCTATCCTTTTCTCGCTCCCTTTCAGTTCCTTCTTCTTTATCTTCCTTTCGTTTAGCTTCACTCTTTCCACTACCACTAGTACTGATCTTTTTCATCACCAACTCCTCACTCCATTCTCTCCTTCTCGACTTCTCTTTGGAATTCTTTGTACCATCTCCTCCTCCTCTTCCTCTATCATCACCCTCACCACCATTCCACCTATCGTCGTCGTCGTCGTCATCATCAACTCTCTCTTTCCGCCTCTTGCTCCAACAATATTCATCCGCATTTCCAGATTCAAGCTGCTTTCGCTTCTCTCCAAAGCTTGAATCTTTGGAAACCCTAGCACTGCTCTCCCTCTCCTCTCCTCTTCGATCCTTAGAGCTCTCTGAATCCGAATACTCCTTGGCGTCCCTAGAATTATGCTTGCTCGATTTGTGTCGCGAACTTCGCGGCATGACTTAATAATAACAAAATCCCAAACTTCCTCAAAACCCTAACCCCGTTTCAATTTCTAATCGTGCGAAGAACCGGATCGGCGGCGACTGGAGATGTCGTAACGGGTTGGATCGAAAGTTGTGTGAAATTACGAGAGAACCAGACGAATGAGACTCGTAATGAGGGATAAATGCAGCAGATTATGATTAGATTTGTGTGAGCGCGAGAACATATGGGTTTTCGTTTAGACTGTGGGACGACATGAAGACGGCTATGTATACTTATGACCTTATTACGTTTGTACCATCCGCTTTTATTATTATTGAGTTCCAGTTGAAATTACCAATATTCCTTTCCTGGGACATGATGCGTTTCATGCATTTTTAGTGACCTTATAGGTGAGTGAGTGTCTTTTAAAGTGGTCATCTAAACTTAATTTCATCAATTCAACTAATATAATTACGCAAAAATTAAAATAAGGTGTAAGATTACATTAAACATGAAATAAGAAAATGAGATTTTGCAATTATGTGCGATTGTGATTTGTGTAACAACTATGAATAATTATAAGGAAGTACAATTTGAAGGTTTCTTCTTACCTTGAACAAGACATTAAAGATTCCTCTTAATACACTACAACAAAACCACACTTTTAGCGTCGTTTTTAAAGTGGACGTCGCAAATGGTCTGAGGCTTTCACGACTTCTGAAAAAACGTCAGCAAAAGATCCCAGATTCTGCGAAATTGTATTCAGACGTCGGGGATAAAGGAGGTGTTTGACGTCGTTTTGGTAGAAAGACATCCCAAAATATAAAATACGTCGTTTTTGAGAAATGAACGTCGGGAAAGGCCAGTCCACGTATTTAATTTCCCTCCCCCCCACAACGTCGTCTCATGTGGTTTGTAATTAATTTCCCACGACGTCGTCTCATGTGGTTTGTAAATGAAAATCAGAGCCACCTTCGTCGTCCCTCTCTCATCTTTGTCAGTCTCCCGCCCGCATTTCTGCACTTCCCTCTTCCTCATTTTAACCTTCCCTCTCTCATCTTCTGTAGCGCTTGGAATCTGTGGAGATTGCTTCACCAGTTGACGGCCCTCTATCATCTACAGGCAGAGTGCATGTGCGTGTTGTTTGAGGTAAGTCAAGTCATTGAACGACTTTTGCAATTAATGTCGAGTAATGTAAGTTTTTGAGTCGATTGAAGTGGACGATTTAATCTAGGTTTAAGATTGCTTAATCGTTTGTTTTGATTATCTGTAACACAATGCATTTGGGTTTGCAGTGTGTTTTAAGAATTTTATACGCTCATTCTGTTCACAAAGATATAATCAATGAGAATAGCAATATGTATGTTAGTTCCCAGAATTTAGAAGCTGGTTCTTGTAGTTATAAAAGATAGTAAGATTAAAACATCTTCTTCTATCATGATTTAAATTTCAATTGAACTTTAGAGACTTCTATAATAGTTAATGGGTATGATCCTAAAAGAATGTAAATAGATTCACCTATGTAATTTGTGAATAATGTTTATGTGTACAAAATATATTGGTTTCCATTCTTGACAATATGCTTTATATGCCAGTTTTATCATCCCTTGATAAAAGGATAAAATTTCCACCATTAAATTCATGGGCTTATAAACAGTGAAAAACTAGTTTGGGGGATTTTCTTTTTACTGATGATGGATTGTTCCTCTTTAAATTTTTCTCCCTTCAAGTGCTCAAAAAATTCTAGACAATAGATCATGGCACTTCATTGGCATTATTATATTTCTTCAGTAATGGTTACCCAGTATATAACTCAAAGACATCAATCTTCAATATGTCCTTATTTAAGTGAACTTTCATAATATTCCTTAATGTATTGCATAACAATTGATCTTAGTTACTTAGCTAGCTACATTGGAAAATTGGTGTAAATAAAATAAATTGTGAAAACTATAAAAATAGATAAGCTATGCTAAAGTTTATATTGTTGTTGATATTAAAAAAGAGTTTCGTAATTCTATTCCATTAATGAGATTGGATGAAGTTTATAATCTTTATCAAGATGAGGTACTGGTCACTTATTAATGGACGCTTTTAGCTCATCATATTAGAAAGACTTAGAAACCAAAAAGGAAGAGATTTGTTAAGGGAGAAAATTTTGAGTTAATGATGCTTGATAAATTAGCTAATGATCCAATTGATAATAAATATATAACCTAATCATTTAAATAATTTGGGTACTGATGGAGATTTTGTTACTATATCTTTAAGACATGATTTGGCTTATCCTTCTATAATTATTAATACTATTTTTAGTGGATATTTTGACTAGTTTACTCTTATAAAGTAGGGCTTTAGGTGATAATTCTAATTTGGTTATTGTGGAAGCTGCTCCATAGTTGGAATTGTCTTCTCATATAGAATTCAGTACTAAAAAGTTAATGGATAAAATAAATTCTCAAGTTGCTAACAATTTAGCTTTGGATAACATAGAGCATTTGGATAGGTTCATGGTTAAGACTAGAAGGAAATCAAAGAGGAAAAATTAGGTGATCTATCATCTTCTCCTAAATTTTAATATGAATATGTTATGTTAGAATTTGAAAGGAGTAAACAACTTCTGCTTAGAGATTATTTGAAGAATTTAAATCCTTCTATATTTTTACTTTGGAAACTAAGTTGAAGCAAGATTCAGTGAGTAAGCTTAATTTTCTCAATAACTCATGGCAAATTATCACTGTCTATTGTGCTTATTATAGTGGTTGAATTGTTATTTATTTTTGTTTTAGTACAGTGAAGCTTTTAAGCTCTATAATCATGGATCAAATCATATATTTGGACTTAGACTTATTGTAAGAAAAAACACATTTTTATATTTCATTTGTTTATGGTTCTAACTTTGCTTTTTAGAGAGTTTCTTTATGGAATAAGCTTGAGGAGATTTTTTTCTAGAATTAATGGTCCTTAAAATGGTGTTTGGTGATTTTAGCAGTACATCATATCATTTAAATGTTAATGGTAATTCCTCTATGAGAAATCACTTAGATGTCATGCATCACAATATATCTAACATAGGCATAATTGATCTAAACATGTATGGTCAACATTATATTTAAAGTAATAAGAAAAAACAAAAGTGGTTTATGAGAAAGAAACTTAATAGTGCTATGGTAAGTAACCTATGGTTGAACAACTTTCTTAAGAGTTATGCTATGTTTGGAAATCCATCATTCTTTGATCATTCTCCAATAGTCGTCACTGGCCTTAACTTGGGAAGGATCAAGTACTTTCTATTTAGGTTAATCAACTATTTGGCTAATGATCTTGTGTTTAAGAATGTTATCTTAAAAAGAATAAGTTATCATTTTAAAGGGTATAAAACTTTCATATGCATACAAAAATTGCAAAATATTAATGAAGAATTTAAAGAATTGAAAAAGAGGACATATAATGATACTCAAACTATATTTCTAGCATCAAAAGATAAGCTAAAGAAGGTATAAAGAATGTTTTACCTTGATCCACTCAACTAATTTAAGAGCTTATATGAGATGTATGGGATTTGTAGTCTCTGTCCAATGCTTAGATATCCTAACAAAATGGAGTAGAGAAAAGAAAGAACTAAAAACTCTTATACATAGTGTGAACCATGATGAAATCAAGAGGATGCTTAAGGAGTGCTAAGTTAAACTAGTTGTAAATGCAATTTATCTTTCAAACCTTAGTCTAATAAAGAGCTTGAAAGATGTTGTTCCTTGAGAAGAATGAATCAAAGTGAAGCCTTATGCATCACAGTTGAGAGTGTTTGACTGTATTATGTATGTGTATGTTTTAAAATAAGAAAAGTCCAAACTTGATGATTAAATTATTTGTTTTCATTAAATATGATGAAAAAGCAAAAGGCTATAATTTGTTTAATCCAAACAATGGAAAGATTGACATTATTAAAGATACTGAATTTAATGAAGAAGCATTTTTATATTAGAGTGATAGGTTTACATTTTACATATTATTAAGGGTTAAATTAGATATAATTTTGCACTTTTATAACATCTTTTATAAGCATTATATGATGTTTTTATGTTTAGTTTATTGTCTTATAAGTGATGATTTTAAAAGAGAAATTCTTGTAAAAGAGAAATTTTTGAACTGAGTGCAACCTTCTCCATAGTTGTCCAATAAAGGATATTTTTGAGACATTTGGAAGAGAATTGGAAGAAAAAATAACTTTATAGAAGATACTGAAGGTTGATTGAATATCTAATATTTCAAAAATTAGATAAGTTAGCAAAAAAAAGCCTAATAGGATATTTAGGAACTTATGACTATATTTTTTACTCCTAACTATAAATACTATTATTATGTTTAATCTAGGGGACTTTGAAGGGTGTATGACATCCACCTTTAGTTTTCATAGTTTTATTCTTTCTTAACATCAAAGGAGGATTAGGAGTAAGATTGGAGGAAACTTTGGTAACTTCTTTAAATCCTTGCTTTATTCTTTCCCTTATGTTAGGATTTATTGATTTATGTTTTGTTTTCAATTATGTTTACTGACTGAAACTCGTAGTTAGGGTTAGTAATGTATCTTAAGGTGGATATTTTAATTATTAATGCATGATTTTATTATTTTTCAATTAAATTTATTCTCTTATTGTTAATCATTAAATTTGTAGTTGGCCTCTATATATTCAATTTTATAGATGATATGAAGGACTAAGAGGTGAAGTGGGATCTATACAATAAGAAATTAAACACCTTAAATCTATAAAACTAAAGTATCCTAGACTATTATGATGGCAAATAGATTAACTTTGCTTAATAAGTTTAACTATATTGAATTGTACATCAAGAAGTGATACTGAATATATTTTTATGCCTTAGCATAGGGCAAAGATACATTAGATTAATCTTATGTCAACCATCATAATTGGAATTATAGCAAAGTGAAAGCTAAAGCCCCACATTTTTTCTTATTTAATTCTCTTCATTTATTTATTGGCATTATATTTTTAAGTTTATTAGTTTAATTATCTTTTATTGATTCTTGTTTTTTATTTTATTGATTAACTAAGGTTATAGGATTAGTGATATAGTTCCTATA
>JANJEY010000001.1:38995841-39023798 GCA_024703695.1 Erythroxylum cataractarum | reverse complement strand
TCGACTCAACCCAGATGTCTTTAAGGTTGTCTCAAAAACTGCCAATCACTTGATCTGAATATTCAGATCTCTCTAGTTGCAAACTTTGCCGACTGCAAATTGTAGTTACACAACCTATTAAACATGTCGAACCAGTTTGACATTTAAAATATTGGTTCTTACCAAAAATTAGTATTGGTCGGGTCGGTCGTGCTGGGTCCGAATCTATATATAACGATCCAAGGGCCGATCGGTCCATCTCTCAGAGATCAGTCTCATACCTACGCCAGGCCCAGTCCACGCGTCCATGGCCCATCTGTAGAGGGAGATCTCTCATGTATACGTAAAGACTTAAACCTAGTACATGCACTATATATAAGGTATAATTCTGCCATAATAGAGGTACGTGATCACAAAACCCTAGCTTTCTCTGTGTTCGGCGAACCTACCTTCACCAAAAGAACTAACTTGAGCATGGGAGGGGCTTATCAGGAAACAACCCCCGACGTGCCTTCTTTGTTTTGCAGGAATTTTCACATTAAAGCTCCCACGAAAAGCAACCGACTCTGTGGATCCAAATAGCAACGTGTAGTTCCGTCAGAATTCGGCAGAACCAAGTATCGTCTCATTTAAAAATATAATTTAATGAAATCATATTTTTTCTCATTTAGTTGTTTTATTGGTTCTTCTCAATTACACATCATTAAAAAGAGAAGCACCTCTTTAGTTCTAAATGTACTTAATAGTTTCTTTTAAATGGATATATTCATTAAATTTGTCAGGTGTCAAGTGAATTATAATTGGACAAAAATTGCATCCATTTAAGAAATAATTTCAATCCATTGAAATTCTAACTTGCATCAAATATATATATATATACTGTTAGGTCTCAACTGAATTATAATCGAACAATTTGACATTATTTATGAAATAAATTCAACTATTGAAAACCTAACTTACTCCAAATACAATTCCATGCTTATTGTTGAAAACTATTCATCTATCCTTTTGTCCTTTTCTTTTTGTTTGTGGTTATTCTTTCGTACCTCGTTTTCAAGTTAATCCAAATTATACTCAGTGAAGGAGATAAGCCAGTTTGAACGCATATTCAGGGAAGATACCTCTTCATTTTCTCCTCAAGTCGTTTAAGATTTGGATTATACATAACAATATTATATTCATTAAACTGTTCTATAAACATAACGAACCTTCGCATTGAAAAGCCAACTAACAAATACAACATGAAGAAATTGTATTTTCAAGCACAGAAGGGTAGACCAGTAGTTAACGCTCTAGCCGTCTGTTCTTCGTATGTAATATAACTAAGAAGGGTCCACCTAATTTTCTTTCTTAGTTGGAGGAAGCTGCATTTATAGGAGTCCAGATCTCCTGTCCAATATTATGATATCTTATTGTATTAAATGAATCTCAATTATTTATTTATGTGGATCCCATGTAAGCCCCGCAAAATAAATGACTGAAATTTCATTAAACAAAATAAGACAGGATAATATTAGACAGAAGATCTTGTCCCCATTTATAGACTCATTCTATATCATTAAAAGGTGAGGGTCACCCTCAGCTTCGAGAATTGAGATTAAGTTAACCATTTTCTACTCCGACCCTTTATCTAAATTTGAGTCCTTTGGCAGCTATAAGCAGAATAGAGAAGAAACAAAAGAAAAGAAAGCTAAGGTAGTATTGTCGCTAACTAGAGTTCAATCCAACCCTGATAGCCTTTGATTTTCTCGTGCCAACTACTTTTTTGGTTTGCCATAAGCCAATCATCGTACCTTCTCATCCTTAACAATCGAAAACATAGCCACCTGCCTGCTTAAGTATAGTTATTAACTACAGAAAATGAGAAGAGAGGGAGTAGCCAAATTTGAACAACAAATTAAATTTTAAGATAAGCAGATCACCAAACAAGTCACTTCCCAGTTTTAAAATCAACTAATTTGCATATGGCTATGGAAAATTTCTTCACTGCTGGGCTGCTACACGAGTGTAAAATCTAGGGAAATAAAGACCAAGTAAAATAGAGAAAAAAAAAATCATAATTGTGTGCCGTGGTGGGTGATTTCAACATAAGTTTTGTGTATTCACTATTTATATGATTGACTATCTCAACCTATACAAAACACCAAACGGATGAGAACAAATTACTGATAATGACGGTAAGAGGATTTTAAAAAGTTAGCATTTTCATTTTTACTAAAAATTTACACATTTTTCACTAAATAAAGTTTTTTTTGTTTGATCTTAATTTAAATTATTCATTAATTAGTAATCAAAATTTAATTTAATTAATTATGGTGAACAAATTATGTAATAGAAAATTTTCAATTCAATCGTCTCGGAATTTATATAAAAGCACACATTGAAACATTGAAAAATGTCTTGTTTATTTATGTTCCATTGATCGTCAAACTATAAATACGTCTAAAATCAAATTTAAAATTTCTTGTTTCCTGATTACTTGAGTAATATTATAGCGGGTATTATATATAAAAACATATTACAATACAGGCATATAAGACTTCAATTGTCTGCAATTTCTTTACTCTACAGTCCATAATATGATGAACTAAAAAGCCCCTCAAATCTTCTGTCCATTTTTTCCTGTTTTACCATATTCACTTTGCATCTGAGTCATCCACTCATGTGATCCCACATGAGTGGATGGCTCAGATGCAAAATGGACAGGGTAGAACAGGAAAATGGACTGGGGATCAACCCTCACTAAAAAGTGACAAGTAAGAAGAAAAGTTAGCAAATAGCATATTAAACGAAATTGGTATTTAGGAAAAAGGGTAATTAACACGCAAGAACTTAAAATATGGAGAAACTTGTTTCACGGTGTAGTTGTCACCACTGGCGATGTAGTGTCGCTAATCGCCGCCATTGCTGCTTCCAATGAAGTTCAGCTGCTGTATATCGACTCTAACTAAATTAATAATTAGGAAATGCCAAATCTACGGTTAAGAATTTTTTAAAAATTTATTAATATTAAAATATTGGCTTATTGTAATATAAAAAAACATGATTAGTACTACGTTGTGCAAAATTTCCACCTTAAATCACTTTTAAAATGCTCATGAAAGCAAATAAAGTATTTTTCTATTGTATGGTCTGTTTTATTTTAAAAAGTCATGAGCTGTTTGAGAACTACAGCATTCGTATGCCCACAATCTCTTTTGGACACTTACTAGATTCCAGTTCCAGCAAGTGGTTTATAGAAGCAGCCCCTCCTAATCCTACTTTTAAGTTTTTGATGATCTATTGTAGTAGCTCCTCCTAATCTAATAGGTTTTAGTTGTAACAACCCCGTGAGTCTTCTAGTCTAAGTTTGAATTGCAATAATAAACTTAAAAACTATAATTTTAAAAAATAACTCAAAACAAAGATATGTTAAAATTTTTAAATATTAATTAGGTCGAAGTCGTCAGTTAATTTTAAATTTGAGATTATGAATTAAGAATTATATAATTTTTGAATTTGTGTGATTTATATACAAAGTCTGACAAACCTTTGGGAATTGTAAGTTTTTAACTTTTAGCATTCGTCCGCATATAAACGTTTTGTGGTGATCTCCATGGGAGTCGAAAGGATAAGAGTCTTTATTTGGGGGAGAAGAACTTAAGATTATATAATAAACAAATTTGTTTTTTAAATACATTTTTTTAAATTAAAAGAAATTGTATTATTAAAAAAAAAAAACTACACAAATCACATTACAACGATACAATTAATCTGTCAAGGCCTCGAAGTAATTGAACGTATAGCTTAAACTTTTCTACAATTTTAAGTAGAAGATTTAGTTCTCGTCTATTATTTCCATTTAAGTTTAGCCAATATTGATTATTTTTTGAATTATCTTCTTCTTTTTAATCTAATTTTAACCCACAAATAATATTTGATTATTTAAATTCTAATGATTTATAAATGAAATATAAGATTTAACTTTTATTATATTTTATTATTCCTTATAAGAGCCCTTAAAATTGAAAGCTCGTTGTCTCAAAATCGATTCTTATTAATACGTAAAAGGGTTATACTCAATTTTTACTCGTAAAATTCAAAAGATTGATTATAGAATTTAACCAAATAAGTCAAATTTATCTAAGTTAGTGTTAACATACAAGTATTCATAATTCAGATATTATTTATTTAAAACGAGTGTCTTCACACACTCACTTTTCACAATTTCATATAAATTTTACAATTCTTTTCAACACTTTAATTATTTTTAGAGGGATAAAACACTTCTAATTGTACTAAATTATCGTAATCTACTAAATGTGTTCGACCCCATTCTTTATCTCCTATAAATCAACACTTGAACTACAAATCTTGACCTAACACAAATATTTACCAACTCGCACTTTTATTGTTTATATCTCAGAAGATTTTTCTTTACTTCAATCATGTGTTTGAAGCTTAAGTGCTTGAGATAGTCGGAAACCGGAGCCTCGCAACCAAGTTACATCAAAACCTAAGTTCAGTTTTAGGGTTGCACCTAACTGAGCTGTCCTTTATATGGCAGTCATGTCACGATCTCCACCATTGTTTATGCTCAACGTACTCAATTCTTGTCCAAGATGTGACATATGCCAGCTTTTTCAGTGTCCTTCATCATTTTAAAGTCTATGTTGAACGAAACATGGTTTCAAAGTTTTTAAGAGTGCGTTCAGATAATAAGAAATCATCACACTACTCTCTCACAGTGTCACGTTTGCATAAATTCATTCGCAGAATAAATCGATATGAAGCAAAGGAGAATAACAGGAATTAGTAGTCAGAAGTAGAAATAACATCTGGAATCCAGACCCAAAACAGATATAAAATAAGTGATGAGGTATCAAATGCAAAGCAACATGATTCGGTATTAGGGGAGATTGTTTCCAAGACAAATTATTCCATCCAAGTCTGTGAAATATACGTGTGGATGAAATATTTATTTGTCATATTTAAAATTCACATGGTACGAACTAGACTCGATATTTGAAGATGGGACATATAATAGATTCGAATCTTTGAATGCCTTCAATTTTCAATGTCATAGAAAGTGTGGAAGAAGTCATTATCTTTAATTGAGTGTATACCAATCTTGTTATTTGAATATACACATTGTGACAGGACATAATCCTATTTCTCGATATGTAATATTATATTGAAGGTAACATATGCACCTATTTAAATTCAAATTGCAATAGAAATAGATACACTTCTATCTCTTATATGCATACCTATTCAAATTCAAATTGCGATAGAAATAGAAACACTTCTATCTGTTTGCTTCCATGCCAATTCAAAGCTTTCCATGTTCGAATTTGAGTGTTAGACCATTCAACTTGACCAATAGTCTATGATATGTTAATTGAGTCAAGGCTATCATATTAGGTGTGGTTAAGCAATTTAGAGTCTTGATTATCATAGACTATTAGTATGTTGATTGACTTGACTTGAATTATACTAGGTTTGGTTAAGCAATTTAGAGTTTTGATCATCGTGGATTTTAGTATGTTGATTCACTTGACTTTGGTTAGGTGGATTAATCAAGGGCAAATTTAAATAAATTAAACATCTTAATATGTTTAAGAAGAGGATTATTTGTTGACTGGGAGTGCATTGGTTGGATCGTATACAAGTTAAAAATTTCATAATGAAGCAGCAAAAAATGGTGATTTGAAACAAGAAAAAAGGGACAAGTTATGCAAAGAATATATGCGTAAAGTGATGTATTCAAACTCTACTTTTAAACACATTTTCTTTCTTCTACGGTAAATTTAGTGGTTAGACATGGTAATTTAGTTGAAGATGTCAACCATCAATCAAATTAGTGTACTCAAATTTGGTCACTTTCTTATATTCTTAGTTATTAAGTTATCATATGTTTATAAATAATTCAATTAAAGCAATATTTTTTTTTACAAAGAAATAATTGAATTCATTGTTTTTTGTAATTACTTCAACAACAATAATAACAATGCTCGATATGAATCCTGTTGATATGTACATCGAGACAAGTTTAATAGCACACAACTTTCGTAATTACTTTAAAAATAATAAAAATTGGTAACTTTACGTGATTAAGATAAGTATAATTATTTCCTTAAATTATTTTCCAAAGATTTTAAAATAGGATGGATTTAAAACATTTAAGTTGGGTGAACTTTTTAATTGGGCGAGGAGATTAGAGTTGTAAGATTTACCCAAGGACTAGTATTATATAGGATTTAGAACAAGCTGATCTTGTGAACGTAACTTGTACCCAAAAACTAAAGAAGGAACAGAATTTTCATTAGCAAACCATTTAAACCTTGAAAGTAGGTAGAACGAGCGAACCAGATAACAGATAATTACAGCGTGTGCGTGTTGGATAGTTGTCCACATTATACATTATCCACAACCTCAAGCGTTGTATGTGTCTTAGAGCTCATCTTCTTCGAAAACACCAAAATCCGTCATTAATTTTATAAGTTCCAAGAGCTGCCACAGTCACTTTTTGTCCTCAAATATATATATAATTTCTTAATAATAAGACCATTTATTTCCGTAATTGATTAAAAAAAAAAAGAGAACCTTCAAAAAAAAGAAGAAGAGAGAATTCACGTTTTCACCGGGGCCCCACCACCACGCGTTAGCCAATGGGGATCGATTAGGTTGTAGCTCACACGCAAGACTTTTTTAGCAATTTAAAACTGTGACTCAGGCCAAGTCAATTGCACGTGTTTGTGTTCAATTGGTTGTTTGGTGGAAAATCCTTCTTGACACACGCACTCTATAGCCACAATTTCCTTGGATATGCGTGACGTCCCTAACCGCCCTTCGTGGTAGTTATTATCCTGTGCTTCGCTATCTCCGTGTTCCCTCGGTCCAATCTCCTGACACGTAGTCGCTTCTTGAGAGAAAAAGAATAAAAGACTGTAGAGCTGGTATACAAAGTTGAGGAATTTTCATCAGCTACTTACTTGTCTCAAAAATACACAACTTCAATAATAATTTTAGATTTTCTGTTTCTAATTTTATTATTCTAATAACAATATAAGAATTTCATCTCATAATTTTTTAATTCTAACAAAAATAAAATTTATTACTCTTTTAATAGTTCAAATATAATCTAACATCACGTAACTATTTTTGATAAATCTATATATAATATGTCAATTTTAACTATTTCTGATAAATCTATATATAATATGTCAATTCTTATAATAATTTTAAAACATATATTTAGAAAAATGGTGATATTTCAATTTTTTAAATTAATTAATTTTTTTAGAAGAAAGCAATAAATGCCAATATTAAGGTGGTGTGGAAAAAACTACAAAGTATATATACATATACATCAGCTTAAATACTTATGAAATTACGAATTTACCCATTACGTTTTCTGTCCTTTGGTTGTTAAGCACATGCCACTGCCACGTTATAGTAGCTTACGGCATCCGCAGCTATAAATAACGGCCCCACTAGCCTCCATCACGGCCCCACTCGAGGCTCAAATCTGCACCGTACAGATACTCAGATTCCCTATGAGTTTTCACATCAACGGTGTACAGCGCATCGACGTATCTATGACCATTCAAAGCAGCAACGTTTACTCATCTCACAAAATTGAAAATCCACGGAATTGCCACCTGACCTGACCCAAGAAAAATCTCCCCTTAAAAAAGAAACCTAGTAAATAAGCAACAAATTCCTTTGCTAGTTGTTTATATTATTAATTTAATTTCCAGCCATTTGAGAATTGAGACTTGAGAGACACACATACACAAATAGAGGGAGAGAGAGAGAGCTGTGTCTGTTCTGAGTCTGTGCAGAAGAATATAAAGCAGAGAACAGAATTTGAAACAGAGTGAAGGAGGGGTTACTCATAAGCCTTTCTGGATTTTATAAATAATTTTCTCTTGGGCTTCAATTTTTACTCTTGTTAAAAGAGAGAGAGAGAGAGGGAGAGAGAGATGGCATATGAGGTAAGTAAAGGTTAAGTTTGGTTCTTGGGGGCTTTTTTCTGGGTTGAGAGGAGGTGGGGTTAGGAATTATTATGAAGAAAGTGAAGTTTAGGAATGTGAAGGAGCTTTATGGTGCTAGTGGTGAGGTTTTTGATGCAAAGGTAGAATTTTTATGGGTTGTTCTTTGTTTTGGACTCTCTCTCTCTGCTCTGTGGATAATCACTGGCTTGTTTCTACTTCTAAGATGGGAATTCTTATTGATCATGGGTTCTTCTGATTTTGTTCATTGAAATATATGTTTTTTTGAGTTGGATTTGGATCAGTTGATAGAAAATTCTGGGTTCCTTTTATATTTTCTTTGTTTGATTACTTGGTTGTTAAGGATAACTTTTCCCCTCGCTTTTTATGCTGGGAAAACTTGCTCTATGTTTCAATTGTTTAATTTAATGACGCGTTATATATCTCCATGCTTCCTTCAACAAGCCTCTGATATGTTCTCCAGTTGTTGGATGCAGTATGCTGTTGATTTTGATTCATCTTGCATTTGTGAACAAGAGTAAACTGAGCTCTTATAGTTTCTCCTACAGTTTTCACTTTCCGTAAACTTTGAAATTTGCACGGTGTGAAATTACTACTTGACTAGTTGTTTCTTCAATAGTCCCTCTTGTATTATCAACAATCTATAAGAGGGGAATCTTAACTATTCTTTTCTCATGGTTTTCTGTCATTCGTTATTTCTTGCAGTCGTATGTTTGCAACTCTGCATCTGTGTGAATGACCAACTTAGAAAGATATTGTCTTTTGTGTCTTGCAATGGTTACTTCCAGCTATAGAAATATGACAAGTGTTGGTAATCTAATTCTAATTCGTATCTACTGCAATTTATAATTGCTATATAGATTACACCTGTACGGAACGGCAGTCATCGGATGCAAGGACCGGCAGATGCAGCAGATCACATTGCTGAGTTGAATATGGTGGGAATTTTTTCCAAATATGGTTTCATTTTGATTCTTTTGGTGCCTTATTTTGTCGATTACTTAAAACATGTGAGGAATATATCTGGGAATATGGTAAAAATTTATCATTTTAAAATGTTGGTGACTTCAATTTTGTCGGGGAGCTTGAACATTTTCAGTCTGTAGTTTTGAATGGGACAAAATTATTTACCAGCATTGGAAACGTTTCACCTACTTTAGGATTGATATTGATTTTCACAGGTTATACTAATAAGCGAGTTACAATAAATTTTGATTGTGTAGATGTTTAGTTTTACTCATGGTTTAATAGTATCGCGAAATATGCTGCCCTTATGAGTGCATATTGGACATAAATTTCCCATTTTCTGATTAAAGCTCTTCATTGCACATTTCTCATGTGCTTCATTTATTACTTCAAAATTGGTCCACTTTTGCTTTTGTAATGGACAATTTTAAATCTTGTAGGATTCTAAGTCAATGAAAAGTTAATTGCGGTAATCTTCTTTGTGTATCTACTGTGGTTGCGTTAGTTTAATTTTGTCAACATTTGTGTAAGGCAAGTGGTCAGTGTTAAATCTTGCTTTACTAGAACAGTATAATCTGTACGGTGTACGGTGGATACATCAGATGATCCTCTTTTTTTTCTTTTTGTGAACATCATATTTCTCTTATAATTTGGTAACACAAATTTGTACTCACTTCTTTCCCGTATTCTCTCGGTCAATTCTCTAACGTCTGAGGATCGAGTACTTTTTTCCTTTTCATTACTAATTAGCTCATGGCTTTTAGTTGTTTTCACATTGCAGCCATCAGACTACACTGGCAAAGGAGCTGGAAATCAACATTGCTCAAGTGGTAAACTCCATGTGAAGGAAGAATCTGGGTCATGCGACATGAGTGCAAGTCCAAGCTCATCTTTTCTGCTTTCTGAACAGCAGGCATCACCAGTTGGGAGGAAGACTGATGGAGATCTTTCGGATAACACCTCCAGGGAAAAGGTTTGCTCTCATGTGGATCCTGATATCTTGTCTGGTACAAGCAGTGGATATAATCGGAAACAACATTTAAGCAGTGCAATTAGTAACCAGGCAAGTGCATGTTCAAGTCATGATTCATTCTCTGAAAATGAAGAAAGTAAAGACACACCGAGAGCATCTGATATCTCAGTATGCACAGAAGTAAAAGTCGATGGTTTCCAAACAGCTTCCACAAATCTCAAAGCAGCTCAATCTCATGAAAGACATTTTTCAAATCAATGTCAGACATCAAAAGAAATGGAGGCTTTTAGTGATAACATATCTTGCATCAGCGGTTCAAAATGCTCTGAGAAGGTTCCTGTTGATAGCAACAGTGACATAGAAAAAAATGTTGAACATAGTTCTGCTTCAGTTGATTGTTATCCTTCAGCAGAAAAGGCTGTTGACTGCGTTGTGGCTAGAAAACATGTAGATGTGATGGAAAAAAGTTACCCGAGAAACCAAATTAAACTCAATAAAGAATCATTGAAGGCAGTTGATTTTACTTCAAATAAATTAGACCTATCAGAAATTTCTTCTGAGAAAAATTCTCATTTTGGTGCCAGTTCGATGAAGGTGATTAATCCAGACTCTTTTATTCAACGAATAATATTTTCTGCATAATCAGAATGCAATAAATTTGATGTGCTTTTCAATGTTCCAGGGAGAACCTTCTGAGTGCTCTGTGGATCAAGTTGAACCTCCATTGGCAAGAGTTGAAACTCTTATGATTCACAATCAAATGCATGATGTTAAGTGCTATATGAAGACAACTAAATGTGAAGTGAATGATGGAGAAGTGGCTGCTGAACTGTATAAATCTTTTCAACAGAAGGAAAATTTTAAGCTTCCTATTGGTGATGAATCCAATGCACTTGGAAATGCCTGGCAAACTCAGCAAGTCAACCAGGGTGATGCATCAGGTCATTTGGAGGACGAAGTAAGTGTATTCACCTCAATTTCTTCTTCAGGACCTTATACTTTCCTCTTGCACTTGTGTATGGCATCATTAATAGGTTTGCTACACATTGAATAGAGCTCTCAAAGAGTTCTGAGCATTATGTCTGTATATAAAGCGCAAGTTTGTGGAAGCTAAAGTGGAAATGAATAAGGTTCTAACTTAAATAAGTACCAGTTGTCCATTTGTAGGTGATAAGAATGTGAATTAGGGAAAAAAGTGAACCTTTGTAACATTTGATGTTCTGTAACTTGAGTGACTACAATTTCTGACGTTGGGAAAGGTGAAATTTGTAAAGAGAAGATTGAACAAACAACAGCCAAGATAGCATTTTGCGTCTTTCTTCCTTGGCACGAATGAATAGACAGTCAAGGCGAAATAATCTTCGACTGCAAATCTGAGATGGTTTTTCTTGCAATGTACACCTTGGCTGCAGAAAATGAATGAAATTAGCCGGGAGAGGAGCATAACATGTATATTTAGGGATTTGAATGGACTTTGCTAGAGTTTATTTATAAGGATAAGCCTGCTTGGCCTGTGCTGACGTATCTATGATAACGAGGGAGGTGAATTAGGTATGTTAGAACAGGAAGGTTCAGTGCCTATTAATTTGTTGGTTGCTGCTTGTTACTAGTATTAATCCATGTTTCAGTTAAATGAATATGGACAGCATACAGTTAGTGCTTTGCAGACACTAAGCAGCTTAGTATCACCATTAACTTTGTTAATGGATAATTTTTAGTGCTTTGCAAACACTAAACAACTTAGTATGACCATTAACTTTGTTAATAGATAATTTTTAGTGCTTTGCAAAGGCTAGCAACTTAGTATCACCATTAATTTGTTAATGGATAATTTGTAACAGAAGTTACATAAATAAAGACATTACCGGCAATGGTAGAACTTCCTGAATGGCTTTCATTTAGTATGATTTTACATTTGAGGCATACGTATGACTTGACAGAAAAGTTAGAGGTCAAAAGCATCTATAATTAAGCCCTAACAAGAGAGAGGCAACATGGTAAGGCATTTATGCATTTGGTTTCTGGTTTCGTGTGTTTCAATGTTGTGTGGCATCTGAATGTGTTGACAATTAAGCCTATGTTTTGATTTTTGTGACCTGCAGCTCATAGTGAAGCTAGTATTTGGGCTTGGTAGATGGAGATTGATTGTTTGGTGAACTTGCATAATGAATATCATTTGTCAACAAAAAAATTGTTTGATCTGTGTTATGTTGCATTATCTTGGAAATTAATATTATTATTGTGTTACTATTTTCTTGTTGGATTCACTATTTTTTCTGATTATATTGTTCTAGGATCCCCAAGTCATGGCTTGATCCTTCTTGATTTTGCAAGTTTCAGAAATCGATTGTTTGGTGCTTCATTTTGTTGTTATTATAGAAAGCCGACATATCCACTTTTTGCTAATGGCTGTTATCATTTATCTTCTTTGTTTTCCATTATGGATGAAAGATGTCTATATTTCATCTTTCTTTTTTCTTCGTATTTTTGCTTCAATTGGAATATTCTCATTTTATTCTTGCTTCATTGTCACAGGTAAAAGTTTGTGATATCTGTGGAGATGTGGGTCGGGAGGATATGCTTGCTATTTGTAGCAAGTGTAATGATGGGGCAGAACACACGTAGGTCCTTTATATTTGTTCTTTTGTGTTAGGATTGTCACATACAGTTCATTTATTTTGAAATTAATATTGTTCGTTTGTCTATGAATTTCCTTTCTGGGTGACATTTGATATCTGTCTTCCAGTTATTGCATGCGTGTAAAGCTGAATAAAGTTCCTGAAGGTGAATGGATGTGTGAAGAATGCGTTGAGGAGGACGAAATTGCGAAGCAAAGGCATGATGAGTATGAAAAAGACAAAACAGTTAGGTTGAAGGGATCATCCTTGACTGAAACTGAACTAAATGCTGGGAATTCTAACACTGACAAGAAAAATTTGGAAATGAAGAACAAAAGTTTGGATGGAAATAAAGTTGGAAAATTTGAAAATTCATATCACCTCCCTGTTAAGAGGCCACTGGGTAATGCAGAAGACATGTCTATGACAAAAAGAAGGGCTGTAATAGAATCTGCCTCGTCACCCAAGCCATCCAAATTTTTTATCAAAGCTGGAGCACATCTGGACAATGCATTCAAGAAGTTGGGTAAGGGAACCATAACATAAAGCTTGATAGGTAGTTTGGCTGGCAACAGTTGCCTAGGATTGGGTTGGAATGAGATAAGGGCTAACTAATCATTGTAGCTTATGTATGGAGGCTGCATTCTTATAAAGATGCCGGACTTCATTTTTATAAGTGACAAATGTTACTTTCTCCATGTCTTCTTTCCTTTTTCTGATCTAAGTTGTTTACTTGCAGGTTGTCTTTCCAAGTCAAAATCATTCAATTCTGTGGACTCAAAATTGAAATTCCAACATGTTGATGGTGGTGTGGAAAAGCAAAATTTTGCTAAAGGATCTGTTGTCACTGGTAATGTGAAGAGCATTTCCAGAGTGTTGGGTAAATCTAAATCACTCAATAATGCCAGCTTCAACCGTATAAGTACTGGTGATTCTAAGGTTAGAGAGCTTCCTTTTAGGTCTGCAAATATAGAAGACTTGAAGAGATCAGTACAAGGAAAGGAGCGAAACTCTGTAGTAACAAAAATTGAATCAAGGTTGCACAGTCCTTCAGCTACAACACCTGGAGCATATGCTGCACATACATCTTGTTCGGGGGACAGAATAGTTAAACCTTGTGTTGAAACTAGGTTAGTTCCATTATCAAGACCTAAATGTCAAGCTAAATCAAGTTCCTCACCAAAATCAGCCAGTGGTTACCATCATAGAGATTCTGTAAGTGAAAAACAATACAGGCTCGCCAACGATGTAATTCAGGAAGCAGAGCACCCAAAAGTATATAATTCAAGTCCCACACTTCCTTCTGGACAACTTTCTTCGGGAAAAGACATTTTTATAGCAGATATTCCATCTTTGGTGTCTACAATTCCACGGCTTGACTATATATGGCAGTATGGTCCTTATTTCTTTTGTCATTATGGCATTTTAATCTGCCGAGAACATTAATTTGATGGAAGTGAGTGCTCTGTCTAAGTGACTTATCATGAATCTCTGTTATCTTGTGTAGAGGTGGATTTCAAATTCAGAGAAGGGGATCTCTCAGTTCCTGTGACGGCATGCAGGCACACTTATCCACTTCTGCTTCACCTAAAGTTCTTGAAGTAGTGGAAAAGTTTCCTGAGAAGATTTTAGTGGAGCAAGTACCTCGCTTATCAATGTGGCCATCCCAGTTCCAGGAAAACCAGGCCAAGGAAGATAACATTGCTCTCTACTTTTTTGCCGAAGACCTTAAGAGGTTGGGGAACTTATGTCAGTTACGATTCTCTGTGTTAGTTCAACAATCTGCTTAACTCTTTCCATATACTTCGTATGCAGCTATGAGACAAATTACAAGGGCTTGCTGGAGAGCATGACTAGAGGTGATTTAGGTCTCAGAGGAAATGTTAATGGAGTCGAGCTTTTAATATTCTCATCTGCCCTGCTCCCAGAAAAATCCCAAAGTAAAAATTGACCTTCATAATCTGAACATCAAAGTTATCTGCAAGAATAGGAGACATTTTATTCTTACTTGAGATTTTGTTCTCTGAACTTGTTTATTGCAGGATGGAACAAGTTGTTTTTTCTATGGGGTGTTTTTAAAGCAAGGAGGATAAATTGCCAAGAGGGTGCGGTTCTTCGAGAAACAGCTTGTACTTCTAGCTTGAATCTGGCACCGTCTGGGTCTCAGAACAAATCTTTTTTTCTGCACTCGAGTGATATTTTGCATACATCCAATTCGCAGTCTGATGAAGCACATACATTACACTCCTTATCGGCACAAGAATTGCCAGCACTTTCTTCTGAAAGAGAAACTAAGATTTGCAAGAACGAAGAACCTTCTCCTCAGTGTAAGATTTCTGATCGTGAAAAATCTGACAGACAGCTGATTGTAGCTGATGCTTTGGTGAAGAATGAGCAGTTACCTATAGAGCTTCAGTATTTCCAGGTAATGTTCTTCAAGCTTTGAGCTACATTCTTGTTGTTAATGTTGGTTTTTCTGTCCATATGTTACCCTATTGGGCCAAATACATCCACAGACCTAACTCCTCCTGATACAATATTTAATTGATTCATGCAGGGAAAGGAAAGAGATTCTAAGAGAAAACATGAAATTGATTTGAACCGAGAATGTGATGTAGATGGCTTTGAGGATGATGAAGAGCTAGTGTGCAAAAGAATGAGAAAATCCGGTGGAATGGTTAAATGTGATGACCTTGGCTCATCTGGTGATGGCAGAGTATATAATAACTTAAGATATACTGTAGATTCTGGCTTGGTAGAAAACAGGTCGGCGGTCAACACAATCCCGCAATTAGTCTCAGCGAGGCATAAGAAACAGGTGCAATCTACAATCCAGAGTTTTATCTCCCCAGGAGCTGAAAGAAGAAGCTCAAGAGAGCCTGGAATAATGACTCTATTTCCTGAGATTCTGGACCATGAAGATAAAGAGAATAAGCATTCTGGTACAATGACAAGCGTAGGAAATGGAGATTGTTCACCATGTCTTTCCCTTTCTCTTGCATTACCCTTCACCGAGGAGAAGCCAGTGTCAAGGACGGATTCAGAAGTAGAGCAGCTGTTTCCTGGATGCGATGGCATTGATACTTCGCTTTCACTTTTTGGTAACTCGCGTAACTGTTAGGATTCGGGCAATGTGCCTTTGTAAATACTTAGTATGGATATCAAAATGTATAGCGAAAAATCTGCGGCTGTAAGTGTTTGATCCATGTTCATCAGGAACAGGAAACAAATTTTATGTCTTTGCATAGTCAAAAGAGAACTTGCCTTGCCTTTGAATCTGGCTCTACCTCTGGTTGGATTGTATAAATTGCTTCCTGAACTTGAAGTGAAACAAGGACAATTGAGAGAAATCTCTCAAAAATGATCTCAGCTTTGAGCATCTAAATTTTCCCTTTCAGCTACCTCGTAAATGAATTGATTGATGAAATGTTGGCTTAAACCTCTGATAAAAGTGAGAGCTTTTTCCCAGAAAAGATGTGATTGTACATGCTAAAATAGTGAAGCAGATCATTTACCTGATATAGTATAGCTGGGCTTTGGTGGTGCATGGAATTTTGAATAAGTGATGATGATAATAGCTTATAACTTAGTGAGGAAAACTGATAATTTGTTTAGAGAAAAAAATGTTTCTGTCTAAATTAATAAAATTAGTAAAATATTATTTATAAATTATTTTTATAGCACAATAAAAATTTCAGAAATAACAAAGACAAGTATTTTACTTTATATTATATTCCTTGTACCATATTTACTGTGTTATATGAATCTAAACTTCAATTAAAATTCAAAATTTTATTAGTTTTACTCTAATAATTGCCGTCCCAATTATAATAAGCAATTTAGTATGTTTGAACAAAAATTTTTAAATCTAAATTATTTTAATTTGTTATAAACATTTATATTGTACCAAATTATTTCATTTAAATTAGATTTGGATGCAATGGATTGCATAGTTTAACTATTTTTAAGAATAAAATTTTAAAAATATCAATTTATATGAATTTTTAATTAGAAATTAGATATTATAAAATTAAATTATAAACTCATGAAATATTTTCTTAATATCACGGAAATAAAGAAAATATTATGTGATTCCTTTTTTAATTTTAATATACTCGCATGTTATCATATTTTTATTCAAAGACAGAATATTATGATATGAAAAAACTTTTCAAATCCCAATCATATAATTAATAAACATATTTTTATAAAAAGTTTGAATAAATAACAATTAAAATTAAGATATTAATTTTGTTTCATTAAAATGTTAATTAAATACCATTTAAAAATAAATGTTCACATTATTTTCTTATTTTATAAAAATATTTTTTTTGAAGCCGATCATTCTCTTTTTTACATAATGTTTGGAAACTTTCGAATTAAATTCATTAATGAATTGGACACAATTATATTAATAAGATTGAATTGGATTCAATTTATACTGTTTGAAACAACCCAGTAATATTAGAATTGAATTTAATTATACTGTTTGGAACACAATTAAAATGAATTCAATTATTTCATGACATTTTTACCATTGACTAAAAAATAATCTTATTAAATAATAAACATTCACACTTATATAAAGCAAGTTATAAACATCAATTTCATTATAAGTGATATCATAAAAAATCATTATTAAAATGAAAAAAAATTGATTGCAAATGACATTAGGCTAGGCTGAGCTATGAAGACAATAGAAAAGTATTATAATTTGGAAGCTTAAAAATGCATGAATGAGCAGTAGTTCTTTTGCGTTGACAACGACAAGATACTATCAATTTTTAAAATTTCACTCCAGATTATATAATATCATAACAAGTTTGAAAGGAGAAGCTAAATCAAATGATGAATCTAAAAGAGAACAATGATCATAGACAAAAAAGAAAAAACAAAAAAGAAAAAGACACTTATGAATAAGGAAAAGGGAAAACTTAGATATAGTGGGAGGTGCTAATTCGTGAAGAAGTTGTTGTTCCGGTTTTTGTCAAGAGGAGCTGTTTGAGATAGGAGGAACTGCTTGAGGTGAAGAGATATATGGTAGTTAGATGAGTATTACTAGAACGATATTTTAACGTTCAAAAGAATAATTAAAGTCCCCGTTTTTAATTTAATTTCGATGTTTTTTCAAGTAAATTCAATTTATAAAAGATGACAAGGTTCAATTCATGTATAAATTGAACCTATTCTTTTTTCTATTTCCAAACACTTGAATTGAATTCAATGCTACAAAGTAATTCAATTCATATCATTAAAAAATGATAGATTTTAGAATTAGAAACTAATAAAAATATAGTAGAATAGCAAAGAGATAATATAAAAAATAATTTATTGATTGGTCTAACTTTATATTAACATAAAAGTCTAAATATATAGAGAATGAAATAATAAAATTAGTTAATATCTAAATAAAACAAATCAAATTCAAAAATTTAAATCATATTTAGATAATAACTTTATCTTAATAATTTTATCTTTTAACAATTTTTTTTAAAAAAATAAAAACTTCAATTTTATCATTCAATCAATCTTTCCAACACAAAACACTCTGCTAATCTTCTTTTGGCTTCTGAGTTCTGCCTGGATGTTCCAACTGTATTCTAATCAAATGTAGCCGATGTTTTGAGTATGCAGCTCACAAATTTGATCTTTTCTTCCGTGTCCACTATATAAAATTCACCACCAACTCCCCGTTAGCAGCCTCATATGCGTTGGTGGCGCAAAGCAAAAGCCATAGACACCCCTTTGTTGGACTCATAATAATCAGTGCGTTGTTTTGACTTTGTCCTTACGTGAAAAAAGACCGCACCTTTTCTCACAAACTTCACAACATAGCCACATCTCTCTCCAAGTTTGTTTCTTGGTGGTATGGAGTAGGAGTGGGTGGCTTTGTTTTGTCTGAATCTATCTACTCTCTTGTGGCTCTCATAATCTCTCCCGGTCATTCCCTTCTTGGTCTTGTGTTAAGATTCTTTGTTGGCTTATATATTGGTAGCCCAATCTCTCTGCTTTCAACCAAAGTCCTTCCATTTCTTGTCTGCCTCTTTTCCCCATCTTCCTGAACAAAAGGGGTGTGCAGTAGTACCATGCTCTCTGTTGCTAGGTCGTACTCTCCTTTTATGTGGTAAGTTTACCATATCTTACACCTTGGTTTGTGTATCTCAAATCCAATTTAGATCTAACAGTTTTTCTATTTCTTCAGATTATATCATCTGGGTAAACCTAAAGTCACTGACTTTCCGTTCGTTGTTTCATCTCGTTTGTTGTGTTTCGTGCTTGTAGAATCAGGCTCTGGTAAGTTTCTGTGTATTGCTCAGATGTTAGATACAAACGTCATTGGTTTCTTACGGCATTTTCAGCAATGAATCTAAAGTCTGGTAACTTTCAATGTGATTACTGTTTTCTCCACGATATTTTGGACATCGTGTCAATTTGAGTTGTTGAAATCAATGTCCCAAAACTTTTACCATCAAAGTTTTTGGTGGATTGTTTTCACCACGCCTGAAATGTCATAGTCGCCATATATTTAGTATTTGGATGCTTCATAGTTCAACTTTACAACTTTAATGTTTGACTAACATTATGTATTACTAGAAAAGTTATGTCATTGTCATCTCTCTAATGCCTTCTATTGGATATGCGTATAATTACTAGTATTCAGGATATCTGACTGGCTTAAGAGAAAAGTGCATCCTTTCTTTTTTCCTTTTTTGGGTAAAGAATCTGGGTACAAAACATTTAGAACTGGATTTGTTTCTTCATGATTAAAGTGTTAAAGATCGACTGCAGTTCCTAACTTTATGAAAAAAGTAGGTGAAGAAGTGTTGCTCATTGGAATCAGGAGAGGAGTAAAAAGGTACAGACTTGCAACAGTTAATCTAGTACATGCCAATGGCAATTAAGTGCTCTGGAATTCTTACATTCACGTTCTTTCTACACCATGCAACAAGCCATTCCTCCAACTTCCCTGGTCGCCCTGGGTCGCCCTACTTTCTTTTTATGCGAAGTAATTTGATATGTGTACAGGGTTACTGAACTCTAAACTTAATCTATTTTGTTGTCCATTTTCTATAACTTAGCAAGTTGTGCATCCATTGGCTATATCATGTCTTCCGCTTTCCCTTCCATAGCATTAAAGCTTTACAGCTCATTTGGTATAAAAACTTGTGTAATGTGAGATTTGGGATTTGTATCTGGCAATGATTGTGGACATAGTTCTGTTTACCAAAAATGATTGTTCTTTTCGATCATTAGTTGCTGTATTCACTTTCTTTTTCAGTTGAGTTATGGTTGAGACTTGATTACTATGTTTTTTTTAAATTTTGTCTTCCACAAATTTAATTCCCATGCTCTCAAGTCTATCAATTCTGGAAAAAGTGTCTTGCAACTAAAAATGTTGAGTGCATGCATAAGTTAGGTTAGAACAGGAGAGGAATAGGTCAGTTGTTGCATAAAACCAACAGAGTATTGCAGCTACACTTTAAAGAATTCAATCACAAATATAAGATGAGTAATTTTAAAGATTTAAAACCCAAAATATTTAAGTTGGTTTCCAATCTTTCTTTTGAGTTTCTGTAGAAGGTTAACCTTTGCATAAGAGTACTTTGAGGCATAAAAGGAATTTCTTTTACAGAAAGGAAATCACTTGATTGGAGGCCTATTGAGTTGAAAGAATTATTGGACCAATTTTGTTCTTTATTCCCCAACTGATCCCTAAAAACTTTACAAATTGCAGTTAGTGGATGCTTCTAATGGAATTCTTTACATATAAATGTTGACTTTTGGGTTTGTTTTTTGCAAGTCTTGCTTTTGTCTTCTATTGACTGAAAGCTTTTAACTGATTCCTGCTCCGTTTTTGTATTCCTCTTTATCCATTATTGTTTATCTAGCTATTGTGAGATAATCCCAGCTTCCATTCTTGTATCTCATTTGCCACATACCTTTTTGCTGCCGAAGAAAAAACTAACATGGTTAACTTCCTGTCTAATTTAGTACATTGTATCAAATCAAATTTTGTATCGATGGTATTTCTTTCCATGTCATTTGCTTCATAGCTCAACATTTTACAACCAAAAAAAGGGAATGAGTCTATTCTCTTGTATCATTTGCCTTAAATCTCTGAGAATATAAACCTGTTTTAATACCTTTCAGTGTCATTCTCCAACAATTGGATTCATTTTTCCAACTTATTCTGCAGATGGGAGACGTGGCAAAGGACTTAACTGCCGGTACGGTTGGAGGAGCAGCACAATTGATAGTTGGGCACCCTTTTGATACTATCAAGGTCAAGCTCCAAAGCCAGCCTGCTCCACTGCCTGGCCAGCCTCCCAAGTATAGTGGTGCAGTGGATGCTGTAAGGCAGACTTTAGCTGCTGAAGGTCCTAGGGGTTTATATAAGGGTATGGGGGCCCCACTTGCCACTGTGGCAGCTTTCAATGCAGTTCTTTTCTCAGTTAGGGGTCAGATGGAGGCACTATTAAGGTCGGAGCCTGGTGCCCCACTTAGTGTTAATCAGCAGGTCATATGTGGAGCAGGGGCTGGAGTTGCTGTTTCAATTTTAGCTTGCCCAACTGAATTGATTAAGTGCAGGTTAGTATAATGATCCCAACTGTAGAGGTGTCCCCTAGCAACTTCTTTTAGAAATTGATTCTTGTTCATGAATCTGGAAGCCTATATCTGACAATTTCTTCTTTAACCTATTTTGAAATGGTATGTACATTTTATCTGTTACCTGCAAATTGTGGATTGCGGAGCCTTAAATTGATATCGACAGCTGTTCCCAATGTTGTTTATTATTTACTCTTGAATTATGAGTTAATTGTTCACCACTTAAACATGTGTAATGCACTTTTTTTCTGTCCTTACAGAAAGCTTTCTGTTTTTCATTTTTATTCACCTCTTCTGGCCTAAATTTCTCAAGAGAATAAAAACCAATTGAAGAACTTGTTGAAATTTCTATTTCTTTAATTTGTCTGTTGTTTACCAAGTCTGTGCAATACTGAGAATTATGTAACTCATAATCTACATTGATTGCTTAAGCTGCGATATATTTTATCTCTTCAAGACAAAGAAACTATAGGAACCTATTTAATCTGTGAAATGACTTCTGGCATGTCACTGTGAGAACAGGTTGCAAGCACAAAGTGCATTAGGAGGTTCAGAATCTGCTTCTGTGGCAGTGAAGTATGGGGGACCTATGGATGTGGCCAGGCATGTTCTCAAATCTGAAGGTGGCGCAAGGGGTCTCTTCAAGGGTTTGGTACCCACATTGGCACGTGAAGTTCCTGGAAATGCCATTATGTTTGGTGTCTATGAATTGCTAAAACAGTCGCTTGCAGGAGGCCAGGACACTTCTCAGCTCGGAAGGGGCTCTTTGATGTTGGCTGGGGGCTTGGCTGGAGGCTCCTTCTGGCTATTAGTCTATCCCACCGATGTTATCAAGAGTGTGATTCAGGTTGATGATTTCAAAAATCCCAAGTTCTCTGGCTCCATTCATGCTTTTAGGAAGATCCTGGCCTCAGAGGGTGCTAAGGGTTTATACAAGGGATTCGGCCCTGCCATGGCTCGTAGCATTCCCGCCAATGCAGCATGCTTCTTGGCATATGAAATTACAAGATCTAGTTTGGGCTAAATGGCTTATGAGCATTCATATCACCATCTCTAATCATCAGAACAAGAATTCCTTCAGGTAATTGCTTAGATATATGCTAACAGATAAGCAGCAAATATCCTTCAAATCTCTGTTATTGAATTGGTTGCTGAAGAACCATTTCCTTGTCACCAACATTTACTTGCATCAATCAATATTCTTTCTGATTTAATGATTTTGACAAATAAGAAAGTTACTTTTTTCCTGTCGTTTGATGAAATATGTTGGGGGCGGTCTTCTTTGCCAGTCTTAAGATCTGTTGCACATCCAACCAGTAAACTTGCAAATGTCTGGACTAAGAAATAATATTGTCACTCGTTAATGCTAAATCTCTCGGTTCCAAGGACAAGAAGCATGTCAAATTAACGTGGTCAGGCCATGGAATTCTGAGCTTTCTAAGCAAATCAAATATGAAAAAAGAAGGTAAAAGTAATTGATTGCCCAAAAATTTTGTAAGAGAACAAGCCAATGATAATAATAGAAGCTAGAAGGGAAATTTTATCAAACAAGTGGCAGGAAGAAAAGTGAGCCGGAAAACCTAAATCTATTCAAAGTATGAACCAGCCCAGCTGTAACAAAAACAATGATCCACCACGACTCACTAACCCAAATTCAAGTCTTTTGATGTAAAACAAATCATATTTGAGTATAATTTTTAGGTAATCAATAAGTAAAACTAGATTATAATTTCTACATTCTCCCTTAATGTAGAAATCACCAGCAACTAACATGTTTCTTAAATACATGAATTTCTTCAATGTTACTAGCTTGGTAAATAAATCTGCAACTACTTTCTTTTTTTCTTGAAGTAAACACTTAAAATGCATATCCGTAAACAAGAAAGGCAAACGAAACTAACCCAAGCCGACAGACTTATCCTATGTACCTGGATCCTACAAGCCTTTCCACGTCAATAGCATAACAAGCAGAACTATCGGAAATTAAAATGGACTCTAAACAAGAGGGACTAACATTCCAGTGATGAAGGTTTGCATGAAATAAGATTACCCTAGCTAATGAGTGAGCTGCCTTATTGGCATTCCTATTGCGTTTAGTGGAAGGACAAATGAAGGAAATGTCGCTTGAGTGAAAAACAATCATGGGACAAAATTCCAATCTCAAAAGAATTCGAAGATGGAGCCAAGATAGCTTGAACAGCCATCAAACAGCCAGACTCCACAATGACGTGATCAATTTGTTTTTCTTTTAACCAAGACAAAGCTTCTCTTATCGACAAAAGTTCAGCAATAACTGGATCAAAAAGAGAAGAATAATGACCTGAGATACCAACAACAGACCGACCTCTTTCATCCCTAAGCACAGCAACAAACCCCATAACATTCTTGTCCTTAAAAATAGAAGCGTCGACGTTACATTTTAGAAAACCTTTCGGTAGTTCCATCCAAGCTGAATTGGTAGAACGTGAGCCACTAGACCTGGCAGTAACCCGCTCAAAAATCCGTGGTGAATCCTGGCAATCTTTGAGAAACTTATTAACGAAAGTAACTACCATAAGAGAGGGTACGTTCTTACGTTGCCATACTTTCATATTTCGGTGATACCAGATACTCCATAGCATAGCTAAAATATGTTCTATTCTAGCTGATGGCAAGTTGTTTAATGTCTGCACAATAAAATGCTCAATCCTATTATCTGAAAGATGTAAATCCACCGAGGAGGAGATTTCTTTAGCTTTAGGACATACCATCAGCACATGATTTATATCTTCTGCATGGCCGCAATAATCACATGCAGTATTGAGCATGACACCCTTCCGAAGGAGTCGATCATTACAAGGAATAAAATCCCGAAGACATCACCATGTAAAATCCTTTATCTTTGGGGGAATAGACAAGTTTCAATGCTGATTTCAAGGGCCATCCACGAAGAAATTCACTATATCAGTAAACAGATTAAGAGCCAATTTGTATCCTGTTTTAACTGAGTAGAGACGATCCCGACTATAGTGCCATATCAATTTATCAGGCCGTTTTGAAAGAGCGATTGGGATCCTGGATACACGCCCTCTATCATAAGGAGTTAACAACCCTTCTAATAAATGTACGTCCCAATCGGATCCAGACTCACTAAACAAATCGCACACCTTCATATTACTGAAGTCTAGGATGGGAGAGGAGGTAATGAAAAAATTGTTAGCTTCATTAATCTAAGGGTCTATAAAAACATTAATTGAGGATCCATCACCCAGTTTCCATCTAACACCATGAAGTAATATATCCTTAGCTGAAAAAATACTCTTCCAGATGAAACTAGAATTGTTCCGTTCCTTTGAATCCAAGAAACTACAAGAAGGGAAATATCTGGCTTTAAAAATTTTTCTCAGTAAGGAGTCGAGGTAGGCAATAAACCGTGAGGCTTGCTTACAAAGCATGGCTAAGTTGAAACAATAAAGGTTTCGAAAGCCCATGCCCCCATATTTTTTTGGAACATAGAGTCGATCCCAGCTCACCCAGTGGATTTTCTTCCTGTTGCTATTGCCCGATCCCCACCAAAAGGAGTTCATCATTTTTGGATCTCATCGTAGGTGCCTAGGGGGATAAGGAATACACTCATGCAATAAGCAAGGAGAGCTTGTGCAACTATTTTGATAACAATCTCTTTTCTTGGTTTTGAAAGCATCTTATTTTTTCAGCTCGCGATTCATTTACGAAGGTGATCCTTCATAAAAACAAAAACTTACCTTTTATTTCTTCCAATTAGCAAGGGTAAACCTAGATATCTCCTGTGACCAATAGGAGTCCTTACCCTTAAGATGGTTTCCACAACATTTCTATCAATAGGTTTTGTGTTTGAGCTAAACATAATACCGGACTTCTGATAGTTGATCGCCTACCCCGAAGCTGCTTCATAGATGGCGAGTGCTCTCTTAATGTTTTGTCCTTCAGTCATGTTTGCACAAAAAAATAGAAAATTGTCGTCTACGAAGAATAGATGAGAAACACTAGGGCTGCCTTGACAAATGGTTACACCATGTATATCCCCTTGAGCTTCATTCTTCTTTAACAAAACAGATAAGCCTTCAACATAAAGGATAAATAGATACGGAGACAAAGGATTTCCTTGCCTCAACCCACGCTTAGGCATAATAGGGCCAACTTCAGATCCATTGAACACCACTGAGTAATTCATAGTAGTGACACACACCATAATAAGCCCCACCCATTTGCTGTCAAAACCTAGCTTTAGCAAAATAAAACATAGGTAATCCCAGTCGACTCTATCGTAAGCTTTACTTATGTCGATTTTAAGGGCAACTTCCCCAACTTTTCCCTTCCCTTCATGTAGTGTATGCTTTCGAAAGCCACCATAATATTGTTAGTGATGAGGCGACCTGGAACAAAAGTTGATTGCATGGGTGATATGATCGTAGGGAGAAGGGTTTTGAGTCTGTTCGTAATGACTTTAGTTATGAGTTTGTATATGACATTGCACAAAGCTATTGGTTGTAGATCTTTCATGCAATTAGGAATGTCTTGTTTTAGGGATCAAAACAATCACATTATCATTGAGTGTATCTGAAAACTCACATTTCTCCATCTAGTTGCGACAGTTGTTAAAAATATTAGTCCCCAGTATATGCAAGCATTTTTGAAAGAATGCCGGGTTCATGTCATCGAGTCCAGGGGTTTTATCCGAATGCATTTCAAACATTGCCTTCCTGAACTCCTCAAGATGCAAAGGTACTAGTAGATATTCATTATCCTCCTGACTTACCACAGAGCTAACAAAAGAAAAATGACTGAAGTCAGTACCCCTAGAAGTTGAAAATAGCTTATTGAAATAGTCAAGAATGATGTTGCCCATACCCTCATCGTCCAAGACCTGCTGATCATTGTCATCCATGAGTGAAGTAATATGATTTAGTCTTTTTTTTAGGCTTGTGCATGAAAATATTTCGAGTTGGCCTCCCCATTTTGCATTCAAAAAATCTTCAAACGTTGCTTTCAATAAATATCTTCCTAGGTGAGAAGGTGATTAAGCTCAGCTTTCTATATTCGGAAAGAAGCACATTGATTTTTTTGCGAGATAGCTCCATGTTCCTCTTAATGGTCTTAATACGTTCAGAGAAATTATTCCCTAGATGCTTATTCCAGTTAAGCAAGCTGTTACCACATTTTTTTAAGCCAAGGTAGGATGTTCAAATGTACATTGGCAACCCAAAACCTAAAAATAAAATCAGTAAATCCCTCATTCATTAACCATTTGTTTTTTAATTTAAATCGACTAATCTTCTTAGCAGGAAGCTTACGTGTAGCCACCAGTTTGATAGGATTGTGATTAGAAGTAGCACACACCAAATTGTACAACTTATGAAATGGGAATATATCCATCCATTCTTTGTTGACAAAATCACGATCTAGTCTCTCTAAAATAAGAGAGTTTAAGTCTCTTCCTCTCTCCCACGTATACCCGAATCCGATAAGAGGGGTGTCAACCAGGTTACAATCCATGATACATTGAAGAAAACCTTCCAGTAATGAGCTAGGGTAATCCGCTCCTCCTAGTTTATCATTAAGTGAAAGAAGATTGTTAAAATCTCTAAAGCAAACCTAGGGCATGATGTGAAGATGCGAAAGAGAGCGAAGAAGCTCCCAACTAGCGCGTTTTCTTGTGGAGTTTGGGAAGCCATAGAACCAGTGAGACGCCATTTAGGGGTAACCAAATTGTCAATAAACATATCAATATGGTTGTTAGAATAGCCTATAACAATAGCAAAAACAGTATTCATCCATAACATGGCCAGACCGCCACTGCGGCCAAGCTGATCAACACAAAAACACGAATCATACTTCAACATATTTTTTATTTCTTCAATCTTATTAGAGTTCGCAAGAGTTTCACTTAAAAAGAGAATGCAAGGCTTATTAAATATAACTAGATCCTTAAGAACACGAATTGCTTAGTGGTTGCCAAATCTATGACTATTCTAGGCTATGTAATTCACGTCTCTCGGTTGGTCTATTGAGCAAGACTGGCCGCTGGTATTTGATTTGGAGGTTGAGAGGAAAATGAAGATGAAATCGTATCACTTGTGTTCATCTCCTCTACTGACATAGCTTCTGTGTTTCCTTGTCGAGGATGTTTTTTGCTTTCCTCTATGTTCATAACTGAAGCATATTTGTCAATTTGTCCAGGAAAATTATTTGCTACCACTTCAACTGTGTTTCCACTGGGTGCATGGTAATTGTGGCCCAATTAAGGAGTAAAACCTGCAATGGACTTAAGCGCAAAATTTTTAGGAAAGTAAAAAAAATTATTACCTATCTTGTGAAGATTCTTATCTGCCTTTTGTGAATATTTGAAATCTGAATTTTGTGTAACAAAATCTACGCTGAGATCATTCCCAGGATCACGTTTCTATCGCACCTTTCTTTGTGCATTTTTGGCCCACACTTCTGCTTAAATTTCCTCCGGCCATTCACAACAAAGTTCCTCCTCTGACTTTTCAAGTAACTTTAGACAGTTGGTTTCGCTATGCCCTATTACTCCACAAAGGTAGCAGATGAGAGGAATACGTTCATAGTTGAATGTTATCTCCATTGGTTCAGCACTTTGTTTCCTTATGCTCTTCTTCCTCATTAGCGGTTCTTCCACATTTATACGAATCCGGACTCGCATGTAACTATTCCATAAGCTACGTCTATGAGTAGAATCGTACTCTAGGTAGGTTCCCATCAAGTTAGTTATATTTTTTGCCAACGCCTCAGAAGCAAAACCCAGTGAGAGACCATGGAATTGTACCAAAATGTCTTT
>JANJEY010000001.1:38955261-38982768 GCA_024703695.1 Erythroxylum cataractarum | reverse complement strand
TTAGGTCTTTACGTGTTTGCATGGGAGACTCCTTTCTATCGATGGGCCGAAAGGGGGCATGGGCTTTAGGCACAGGACTGATCTTCGATGAATGGACCGATCGACCCACAGGTCGTCTTGACTGAGTCCGGGCCCAGCACGGTCGACCCGACCATGTATTATTATTTATTGTTGCTCCATCTTTGTTATCGTGATTCTCCACCAATCTTATAATTCTTAGGATAAAATAGTGTTTTCATTTTGGTACTCCATACATCTGACAAATTGGAATTGAAGGCTGTAGGAGGTTTACTCCAGCTAATTGTTAACCATTCAGAAGTAGAATGTAGCTTGATAATAGATGTAAGAGAACACGACAATTAAAATAATAGAAGCTATAAGAGAAATTTTATCAAACAAATAGTAGGTAAGAATGTGAGCTGGAAAACCTCAATGTATTCAAAGTATGAATCAGCCTTTTACACACGACAGGCCGCAACAAACTATCATAAAACAATGACCCATTATGATCCACTAAGTACCCACTAATACACACAAACTAACCACTCACAAACATAAATTAATCTGTTAAAAATATGTTAACACAGCTCAAATAAATATCAAATCTTTCGAATTAAAACTAATCCTATTTAACTACAAATTTTAGCAGTAATGTAAATAACCAATATTAAATAAAACTGATTATAATTTCTACGTTTATCTCTAACGAAATTTTGTTTATAAGATTTTAATGTGACATTCATTTCCCTCGAGGATGGTAGAACTAAATTGTAGTTTTATTACTCACAGTTTCCAGATTTGCTGTCCTTGTGACTTTATGATGAAATTTAACTCATTCCAATGCCTCTAATATGTCTGATCAATGTACAAAAAAGAATTTTGTGCAGGTTGGTTCTGAAGTCTTCGAGAAAACCTGAAAGTTAAAATTATAATACTAGCAGAGCAAGCTTTGATCCTCCCCTATCGTTAGGTTACGAAGTCCTGTGGTTTTGGATCTTAAGTCTGTACCTATATCAACAACTGGAGAACTGATTTTACCTTAAAATGTTAACACTTTCGAAACCTTGAGGCTATCGAATTTTCAATGGTAAGATTTCAGTGGACTAAATATGGAAGTTGACGACGATGATCCAAAAAAGTTATCGATTCCAAATATCCTGACTCGAGCTTGAATCCAAACCCTTAAAAATTGAGATTTACCTGTCAACTGTGGATTGGATTGAGTCGGATCATCTGACCCAAACTAAATTGTCATTACTGATTCCATTTGGTTAATGCCTTCCAGGGAATACGAGTCTATCGTCTATCCTGGCTTGAAATGTGGCGACATAGGCATATGTATCGCCATGTGATGTAACAAACCATCCGAATGACCAGTTCTGTCCATTGCATTGCATGCATGCCAAGTATTGTAACAAACAACCGAACGATCCAATGAGATGAGGACGGAGGACTATATTCAATTGCTTAGCAGAAAAAACAAGAAAAAGAGAAGTGTAAAAGTGTAACTGAAGCTCTAAGATTAAAGCACTAAACAACCTTCGTGATAAGATAAAGCTCCGAGCTTGAGCCGTAACAGGAGATGGACGTTTCAAGGCAATCAAATTCCACCATGCCTCTTGTTTCTAGATTGGATCACGTAGATTTTATGGTAAGCCCTTGCTCTATTTCTTCATGTGAAAGAAGGATTTGATATTAGAAAGTCTAATTTGGCGATTATACTGTTAATTGGGTGATTAAAGATGAAGTGTTTAGAAGGCAAGCAAAATATGCAAAAATGGAGCAACAACAATGGAGTCCGAATTACTGAGAGGCCATGTATGCCATTGGATTTAGCAGTTAGAGAGACATACTTGAAAGGATCATTGATGGATCGGGTGACATCTCTTGAACGTAGGCTTTTCCAGGTGAAGAACTTTTTATGACCATGCATATTACAATTCTTTTCACTTTCTTTCAGTAATCAAATTGTTTATAATAAAGATACCAAAAAGATTTTATGTAAAAAGTGATTCTCTAATACAAATTATATAATGTGGAAGATCATGTAAGAAATTTGGCATTATTGACAAACAAATGTGTTCTTAAGAAAATCCACGTTGAATAGAGTGATTAATGAAGGTGAAATTTCCAATTCCATCTAGATTGTCAAATCAAATTGATTTCCTAGACATTTGACTAAGATGTCTGACTTCTGATTTCTTTTGCAGCTTTGCTTGGAGATGGAAGCTAGCAGTACCTCAGGTACTTCATCACAAACATCTGGGTATGCATCTTCTAGCCAGGGATCCAAAAGCGAGCCTTCGAGCTCCTTCCCAACTTTCAATTATCAGAATAATCAAAATCAAGCGAACAAACTGCAGGCTCATGTGGTTCTTTCCAAAAAGCCTCAAGTTCAGGTATTAATTTTCCGATCACCTCCTCGAGTGTAACTTATGTTATTGAACAATACAAAATGTGATCAGGGCCAACAGAAATAACCATTATCGTAAAATTACATTAAACAATGTTAATGTAACATATATAGGTTGTTTTTTTTTTTTTTTTTTTTTGCTTCTTTCGTTTTCAGGAGGAAGAAACATCCAACAAAGAGAGAGAACAAGAGAAGAACGATTCAGAAGTTGTTAAGCAAAAACCTGGGAAGAATAAGAACGTAAAAACTTGCAAAAGTAGGAAGAAGAGAGCCGCTAACAGATGGCCACACTTGAGGATCTTAGGCTGCTAAATGACCATGTTTTGGAGAGTGGGTAGGTTTTCTGATTTTTCGAACAGTTGAGTGTTTTCAGTTGAAATGATTTCTCAGGTTTTTTTTTTCCAAGAATCGTGTGATTAAATGCACACAGTTTGGCCACATATGTTTTGTTATAAAATTTTAGTTAATTCACCCATTATAGAAATTCAAATGTCAACACTACGTATCTATCATAGGAATTTTCACAAATTAAAACTTAGTTGTAATGAAATTAAAATAATGAATAATTAAGGATCTTAAGCCTTTTTCAATCTTAATTAATTAATTAAAAATTAACAAACTAAATTATATTTAATTGATATTAACTTTTATATTTGAGTCTCAGGTACAGCCTAGTCCATCATCAACCCTAAGTCATATTATCATTCAAAAACAAAAAGTATGTACTAACTTCACATTATGGTCGTGACCATTTTCAGTTATCTTTCTTATAGACCAAAACAAAAATGGCAAGTTCACGTTATGATTGCCACGAAATATTGCGGTTGTCTACTTTAAGAACAAAGTTTGAAGAAAGAAGAAAATGAGTATGATGACTTCACATTATGATCGTGAATTCTGGTTCACAACTTAAAAAGATCAAAGACTTCACGTTATGATCTCTGATTATTAAGGAGGCCCTTTAAAATTAACTTAAAGTAGAAATTTAATGTCTCTTGAAATATTATAGGCCTGTTTGGCAAATAACTTATAACTGTTTTTTAACTTATTAATTAAAAGTTACCTTTTTTATCATCTTAAAAAATTATTGATATATGTAATGACTAGTTTTTTGGTTAGCTAATTTAACTCTAATAAGTTGATTTTTAAAAGTTTCATAAAAGGAATTTTTGAAATTGGCAGTTTATTTAATAATAATATTATCCTCTACTTTACTCTCTATTTTTGCTTTGTGTATTTTCAAATTTGATTTTTTTAATCGTACAATTATCTCTTAAATTTTAGAAGAATATAATAAATGGGTTAATTAAATTTTTAACCTTTATTTAATTTTATAATATTATTTTATATTTAAAATAACATAATATTAAATTTTTGAACATAAAAAATCACATCTAATTAATATTTTTAATATATAATTTTTATACATCGTATTTGTGTCATACTTATAGATATTTTTAATTTATTAAATAATAAATTTTATACATATTATATGAAAATACTAATATGATGTAGCTCACTACATCATCCATATTTACAGAGAATTTAACATTGGATTATTATTATTATTATTATTATTATTATTATTTTATATTAAAGTTATAAACTTAATTTTTGTAAAATTAAAAATATAGAACTAAATTTTTATAAAAATACTTAACGAAATATAAAATATAATAGTTATATTCTTATAATTTTTAAAAAGATTATATTTCATAAATCATTTTACACATTAATAATTAATAATAAATATTTGATTTTATTAAATATTTTTAATAGATAATTAAAATTTCTTAAATTTCTTACCAGATATTTTAGTAGGATCCCAACTATAAAAAAATATCTTTAAATCATCCATACCTAAATTTCATACAGCTAGATAAGTTCTTTATGAAAAATAAAATTCTAACCCTAAATTTCAAACGATTTGATACACCTATTATTTACTCAATATTATTTACCACTCAAATCACCTAATAACATTAACTATCACTCTTATCACTAACAACTAACAATCGATTGTTTGCCAAAGAGAATCCTTATCTCGAAGGTTCAGTGCTCACACCAATGAAATTAATAAAATGATGGTATTTGGTTAAAGAGGCGGTGTGGTGACAGTTGAGTGAGGCCTGGCGGGTACGGCGTGGGACCCACCTTTCTTTCTGACTTTCTTTTTAGTTTATACTTAATTGCTTTTGCCGTGCCAGGCTGTCGTGTCAGCCCCCACTCACCCCCCTCAATGCCCAATCCCTAAGCCCCAATCTCTACGATGCCTTTTGTTTTTTTTTTCTTATTTCATAAACTAAAATATTATTCGCAATTAAAAAAGTATTTTCTCTCTCTCTCGTATTAATTATATGTCAAAACAAAAGCCCTTTTCGTCCTCGACCCTCTTCCGTCTCACTCACTCTGTCCGTCTCTTAACAAATTTGATAGAAATGGAGAAAGTAGAGCCCTCGAGCTCAATGACAGAACCAGACCCAGACCAAGAACATGTCGTCATCTACACAACCCATCACTCCGCCGTTCCACCGGGTTTGACCCACCAAGAGTTTGAAGACTTAGCCCCCGTTATATCCGAGTTCCACACCTACAGAATCGAACACTCCAAATGCTCTTCTCTTCTCTGCCAACGCATCAACGCCCCTCTCCAGTACGTCTGGTCCACAGTCCGCCAATTCGACAAGCCCCAGATCTACAAGCACTTCATCAGGAGCTGCTCCGTCGGACCCGGGTTTACCATAGCCGTCGGATCGACCCGCGACGTCAGCGTCATCTCCGGACTGCCCGCAGCCACCAGCACCGAGCGGCTGGACATCCTCGACGACCAGAGGCATGTTTTGGGGTTTAGCATAATTGGTGGGGAGCATAGGCTCAGGAATTACCGGTCTGTCACCACTGTGCATGAGTTCGAACGCGACGGCAGGATCTGGACCGTTGTTTTGGAATCGTATGTCGTCGATGTGCCCCAAGGCAACACGGATGAGGACACGCGGATGTTTACAGATACGGTTGTCAAGTTGAATCTTCAGAAATTGGCGTCTGTCGCCGAGGGTTTGGCACGTGATCGTGACGGTAACTAAATCAGTCGACCTCGATTCAAATACAAGCAAGTAAACAAGGGAGCCAGATTCACAACTCCAAAACACTTCTTCTCGGCACCTTTCTTTTTTATTTTTATTTTTATTTTACCTTCTTGCTTACATTTATATTTAAGTTCTGTCTCTTTTGTTTTTATTTTATGGTTTCTGGTAATTGGGGAATGACTCAAATGTCCTCTCATTTGGATAAAATGCCATGGTGTGATGTATTCCATGTTGGTGGGTCATTTCTTTCTTTCTTTGATTATATTATCTAATGGTTGGTGGTTGTTGTAATCTTTGGAATTTGGACGTCAAGCGGAAAGTGAGATTGGCGACGTAAACACAGGGATGCGTATGTACAGTGCATGGATTGCTTTCCTTTTGAGGTCGAAAATGTCTTTCTAGATTTGGTGAAAGGAAGAGGAACCATTTGCATTCAGAATGTGGTATCTGGTATATTTGTTTGTTTGGCGTTTAAAATGGTCCTCACCTCAATTTGCACCAAGCTGAACTTGAGGAAGTGGAGTAGTTCAGTTGGTAAGAGACTCCAACTTACGTCTTTAGTGGTTTCCGAATTGAGGCGTCTCGGCTAGGATTCGATCATAGACTTTGTGCTACTTGGCCCGATGCAACTTAAAATGTTAAAATGTACTTCATTATTTGCTGCTCTTGATATAAATATATGGATCAATGGCACCCATCGAAAACATCAAAAAACCAGAATCCAGTAGAAAGCAAACAAGCTGATGTAGTCATTAAGTTCGAATGCTTTCAGGTTAAACATATAAATTGGCCTGTCCGAAGAGACCTGTTCCGAAGTTTTAACGTTTTTGTTTTTTTTGGTTCTGTATAAAAGTTGTCTCTTCATAAGTCATTTTCTCCTATAACCAACAAGAGCGTGCCTTGAATACAGTTCAGAGAATAAAGTGCAAATTGGGTCAGTTTCTACATGTTAGGTTGTGTAGTGTGGATAAGATTTATCGATGCCAATTGGAAAAATATGTTAGGTACGGATGTATAGTTACAATAATATCAAACGAATACGAGATTGGGCCACTTGTTCAATTGTAGAATATTGGAAGGTCAGGAAATATTTACATATTTAGTTCACATCTAACTTTCTTTTTTTATTTTTCAATAATAAAAATGTATAATTGTTTATATTAAGTACAATTTTCAAAATATACAACATTCACTAATCACAAATTTTAAGTGAATCATTATTTTAAAGTCAAATAATAAATTCAATCTAATTAGTTAATAATAACTTTTAGCGAAAATTGTATTAAGTATGCATAGTTAGTATTGATTTTGTACTTCGAATGAATTATTTTAAAAACTAATATTTCAATTAAGTAATACGTTGAATTAAGTTAACTTATAATAAACTCTAGTGAAAAGTCGTATTGAATAAAATGCTTGAGAGGGTACGCAATAACTGCATATTTTCAAGTTAGTTTATTAAATAATCTAAAGTCAAATAAAAATTTAATCTAATTAATTAATAACAAATTGAAGCACAAAATAGAATTAAAACTAATTAGCACGAAATTTACGAGCGAGTCTCGTGAAGTCCTCTTCCAGAAGGTCTCAATCCTGGGACTTGAACCTGTATATTATAGCACCAGAGGCTCTACCTTACCAACTCGAGTGATTTCTGATATGTACCATCATTCATTGGAGCTACTCATTTGACAAGAAGCTTTGCTTCTTCGGGGAACTACTGCCTTGTCCCTTTCTTGCCGTCAACTTCTTTTGCTTCATAACTCAAGAAACCGCTGATCCAACTTGTAGAGTTTGACATAGTTGTTCATGATGCTACGCACAAGAAACCTAGCTTTACTCGCAAGGCTCCATATTAAAAACAACAATTAACGTCCGTTCTTAATGAGTTAATGGTCATCAAACAACTTAAGTTTGAAGACTTGCCAATAGTAGATACTTACCTTATATATACATATATATAGTTCTTCTTCAGCATTGAATGACCCCGAAGTATTATTGAAGATGCAGGTTGGTTGGCTTTCAAGTTTCTGCTTTTAGTGTCACTCTGTTCCACAGATAAATCTGAATACAAGAGAGAAAGAAAGGGGTGAACTGAAAATCGAATATACAATATGAGAAAGAGAGATTATTTACTTAACTGGCGTATGTTTAAATTTCTTGTCCTGCTTGGTGGAGATTATAAATATATCTAAAATTGATCTCCCTAATTCTAGTTGGAGCTATATAATAAAAATAAATAATTTGTTATGTTAAATTTGGATAATAAGATTAGATTAGACACAAGAAGACTTATGCTTTAATTCAATTTTTGTATCTATATAAACTATCTATCTTAGTTGATTAGGAATTTAGCTTAATTAATATATCTTCCTTGTATTTAGAAATAGACATATGACGTATGAAATTTGTAAGATTAGACATTTGTAAATATTTATAAAATTAGATATTTGTGCAAAGCCTATCATGAAGTAGGTTGAATATGATACCCTATTAAAATTTTTGTATTTGTCCGCATAAAAAAGTTTATATCTTATTTAAAAATTTTAAAACATTATACTATGAAATTATTCTTATATATAAATATTTTTATTTTTCATTTTAAATTAACGTGAAAATTCAATACATCTAATATATCTTATGATGTACAAAACTGTATAGTTTGTATGTTTTTGCATTTTCAAAACTTAGTTTTGAACTAAAAAATTTATGCATAATTTTATACTGTAAATTAATTTATAGTTTGATTATTTATATGTTCTTTTACCCTCAGCTTCTTGATGTTGTAAATTTTTGTGTTTTGATAACTTTTTATAGCAAATGAAGTTAAACTTGATATTCAAATTTAAAATATAAATTGCAATACATTTCACATATTTTATATAATACTTTTTTTTTATGTTTTCAGTTTTCTTATAATTTTTTAAAGTTAGCATTTCTGGGATGTTTTGTTTTTGAATTTCTTTGTTCTTGTAGAACCTAGTCAAGACTAAACTGGAGAGTTGATGCCTTGAGGTGATGAAAAATAAAGTTCTACTTTATCATCAGTTCCAAGCATCTGGTAAGGAACAGCCACAATCATATGGACTTTCGGAGGTGTTTTAGAGGATTCGAATTCGAAGGTGGTGAATGTCTCATTCCCTGCACTAGGAGACAAGCACCAAACTCGCACGTAGGCTAATCGCGGACGTAATCGGTTAAGAGTATTGGTGGAAATTGAATACTTTACAATTAGTGGGTATATTCAATACCGAAAGCAAAGGCCTACAAAATACTTTAATAACGAGATAGAATTACATAATTATTTAATAATATTCTATACATATTATACAAGAAAAGCAAAATGGCATTAAAAATGTTTACATTAAAAGACATAATTGTTCTTCTTGAATTTCATTTCATCTGTGTGTAATATTTAGAGAGATTAAAACTTCTTATAAATTAAATTATAAATGATGTTCACCTAAACTCGATCGAGTTACAAATGCTAAAAAAATATTTAAATTAATTAGTCATAACTTTCTTATAAAATATCTTAATAATTTTATATAATAATCATATCATACTTAATATACACGATATGATAAAAAGACTAAATTATTAAAAAATTACAAATGTATCTAATGATCGTTAGATCTTCATTTAATCTAATTATATTTATTTACTTAGCTTAAATATATTCTTGTAATGACTTATTTGATTTATTATTTATTTATCTACTTGTCTTTTTTGTTTGTTTGTGTATTTATTTATTTATTTACTATTTATTTTGTTCTATATTTATTGTGTTGTTTATTGTATTACTTATATTTATAGTTATATTTATATTTATACTTATTTATTATTATTATCTTTTATGTCTATTTTTATTTTTAATAATTAATATTTTATTATGTTTATATGTACGTATTTTTTAAATAAGTCTAACGGAAATGATTTCTCTACTAGTTAAGCTTAAGGTTATATACTACCAAGCTTTCTCAAATTTTATGTTTTAAGGGAACTTCTATTGGGTTGTTATTTTCGTTGTTATATAAAATAAAAAAATTAATTAATTATGATCTACGTAGAAAGGTATTAGATTATAAGCGCTTGATGATGGTGGCAAAACGATGAAGGATGGTGCAAGATTTTTACCACGGGATGCAAGATGGAGCATCCATCTCCATCTTGGACAATTTGAAGCTGCCATTACTACATACTTGACTGATTGTCCACTTTAGTTCAGACCAAAGAGCCTGAACCATACGTGGAAGATTATGTTTTTCAACTTTAATTAAAGATAAGCTAATGCTTACCTTATGTAATATGGAATCAATTTCTGCAGTTGAATATGCACTTATTGCACGATTTGACTGAGGTCCACAAGTGGTTATCCCCTTCTTCAAGTTTTGGTTTGCTGTTTGTCGGGGCATTAGCAACCCTACTTTCTCCAATTCCATTATTCCCACTCATCTAAACCCTTTTCTTCCATTTTTGGTTTGGTCGAGTGAATGAATGAGAGGATATGATTAACTTGATTGTCAATTTAAAACTTTTAACCACTGTTATGAGATTCCGCCGAATATTTAAAGTTACTAAATCGTTTCTACTACTTTTAGTAGAACCGGAACATTAAAAGCAAATTCTCTCTTCTAGTCAAATCAAACTAAACAATATTTGTATGTAACTAAAATCTAACTGCATATCATAGTTGATGATTAGATGGAAGAGTTGATGATGGGAAGGAATTCGCTGTACTGTATTAGCTAGACAACGTGAAGGGCATTATCCTCGTAAGTCATAAAAGAGTGACCTTTGGAGAGCAACTTTCCACTCCTGGAAGAGGCCAAATTAATAATGAAGGTGCAAGTTGCCAACTTGGGCAATAAAGAAACAAAACTTATAATCGAAGAGAAGGAAAAAGTAGAAGCTTTTGAGCAGGACGTGTTAGGTAGGTAGAGTTATGCATATTTTTGGCACTCTGACGTAGGCGATGTTAGCTTATTTTTAGTAACATTTAATTCGTTCAAATGATGATTATTTAACTTCAAGATATTAAGGTCTCGTACAAAAGATAAGATTATAAAAACAAATAAAAAAGGATAATCGAAAATTCTTAATTATCATAGAATTGGAAATTTTATAAAGAAAAGAACTCTGATTTGTTATACTTAAAGATTTAAAAATAATTATGAAATTTTATTATTTATATAGAATCACAACTGATTTTTTTTTTTAATTTGCCGTTCATCCAAGCTGGTAATAATATTTCACTCACACTGTCAAATTATATTTCGTATCGATATTTTCGGTATTATGATTGTAGAACACTGACTAACCATTGGCCTAATAGGTTAATGCTGAGGAACAGTTAAAACTCCATTTATCTATTCCAAGTTGGATTAAATTATATTTTTCTAGTGTGTATTAATGTGTGAATCATAGGAAAAGAAACTAATGAAGTATCATTTATTATTGTTTATAAGAAACAACTTTGGAAGGCGTGACAAAAAGATCATTTCTTCCTTTTATTGTTTTAAAAATCTTCACTAAGTTTATATATATATAGTAAAGCATTTGAATCGTCAAATTAGACTTTACTTAATAAAAGAACGATATGTGAGCATAAGAACCTAACTAATTATATATCAATTGGTTAGTACATATTTAAGGGATAGTCTCACTTTCCAGAGTTTACCATAATAATTATTTTTTCAAAAGAATTGATTCATGTTTTTGTATTCAAGAGTCGCTCAATTAAACACTTATTGCATGAAAAGCTTCCAACTTGGAAAGATATTTAAGCATTTAATTGTGCAATTAATTGTTCATATTTATGTGATGTTATTAAATGAGATAAAAGATTGAACTAAATAATTGAAATTATCAATTATGATGTTCACCTAAACATGGGCCACCGCTTATAATAACTTACGTAATGAATGTGATTATACATCCAAAGATTTGTTAAAATGTTGACTTGAGTATGATTAATTATTTATTAAAATATGTTATGTTATCATTATTATTGGTTAAAAATATGTATTCAAATATCACCCAAAAGTGAACTTTAATATATAATCAAAGTTTATTGTTTGTTTGAATCTATTAACATTACTAAAAGCATTAATGTATGAGCTTGTATTATGTTCCTAACTTTTACTAATATGTTTGCTTTAGGTAATGTATTGCTCAAGTTCAACAGACTAAAAACTATGTAGAATGGTTTGAGCAAATCTAGTTTCAATTGGGTGTTATAGATATGGACTTAGCAATAGTTTTGGATGTAAAGCTCACAGCTATTATTGAGACTAGTATAGAAATTGACAAGTCTTTTCACAAGGCTTGGGAATGATCAAACAAGTTAAACTTGAACTTCATGTGGTTGACAATTGTTGATAATATTAAGTCATCAATGCCTAAAATGGATAATACAAGGAAATTTATGATGAAGATTAAGGAGTACTCCCAATCAAATATAACTGACAAGTCTATTGTGGGAAACCTGATAAATGACCTGATGACTAAAAAGTTTGATTGGTCACAGCCCATTTATGATCACGTGATAGGCTTCACAAATCTAGTGGGACAGTTGAAATTAATTGGTATAGATGTGAGTGAGTCCTTTCTAGTTCAGTTTATCATCAACTTGCTTTCTCCTTAGCTCGACAAGAAAGCTGGCCATGTGCTATTTTGGTATGTTTTGAATGAAATCTTATTGAAGTGTCAAATAATACATGATGGTTAGAATTTGATGCAAACTTACATGTCACATGTTACATAGGAATTCCTTTTAATCCAACTCATAAACATCATTGATGTTACTCAAGAATTCCTTTCAATCCAACTCATAAATGGAATAGAAAAGTTCCTATATATGGAGAGCATAAAGGCACAAATAAAGGGAATTGTGACGTACAGACTAATCTCGACACCTACTATCATTTAAATATAAAAATGTTTCTTTATATTATCGGATGTCTTATGAATCTAGATTCTATTAGAAAGTTAGATGAAGTAGGATTTAGCTTTAAGATTGGAAACATTGTTTTTATGTATAAACATATCTAAGTACTATTATGGTTCCGATATTTTAGTTAATTACTTATACCATTTCAAACTTGATGCATATTTTGTTGAATTTCTATTTCATGTCAAAATAATATAGGTAGTAATCATAGTACACATTGTGAGTATTCTATTTTCTTATAGAATCAAATGTTTGGTCACATCTTTAAAGAAAGAATTTTGAGATTAGTGAAAAACAAAATCTTATCTCAATTAGATTTTGCTGACTGGGACGTGCTGATTGCATTAAAGGCATACAAACCAAGTGCATGTAACGTTGGTAATGGGCTGATTTAGCTTGGCCTTAATTCAAACAATTTATTCCTAGTCTGAGCCCAGCCTAAAGGCATGATTGAGCCTAGAGAAATTGAGCTTGAATCCCAACCCAAACTTGCTTTGGGTAACTTGGGGCTCAATCAGGTCTTAGGGCTGGAGCCTTACCCTGAAACTTGATCGAACTTAGGCCTTGTCTTTTTTATTTTTAAAATATTTTTATTTTTACTTTTAAAAAATCTATATAATTAAGGATGACAATGAGTCAGGTCAGGCCTATATAAGAACTTACTATGCCAAGCCCAATAGGCCCAAATGGGCTAGGTGACATTAATTTTTGAAAAATTCAAAACGACGTCATTTTGTCATTACTTGTTGAGCATCATGCCAGACCGAGCCTCGGGTAGCCCGGGCTCAGTTGTCAAGCCTATATATATTTTGAAATGAATATGTTGAAAATAAACTTATTTTTTAAAGAAAGTGAACAAAAAAATTATATATGAAAAATGCAACATTCATTTAATTAACACAACTGTGCAAGTCAAATGAAAGTTGCATACATATTGCTAAAAATTATATACAAATGTCCAATCATATAAAGCTTTCCTGATCTCATATATATTGCTAAACCAATTGTGCAAAGTTGGATACTTTTTTCTTGAGAACATTTCAGTACTAATATAAGATATCTTCAACTACACACGAAATTCTTTAGCCATCTCCCATTACGCTGGCAAGTATACTAAGAATTTCTTTGACACGGCTTAGTAAAAACCTCAACATATAGGATTGCCAACTCCAACATCTTGAAGATTGAGTTCCATCAAATAGGACAATCCAAAACCAATTTCTTTATCTTTAGAATGTGTAGTTGTCATGCAGTTTCATCAAAATTTTCAACTCTTTTGGTGTTGTAATCTAATATACTACACTATCTCATATCTACTTTATTGCTTCCTTTATCATCTCTAACCCGTCCTTTTGCAATTAGATTTATAATATACGTAAACAACACATATGGAACAACCTCTACCAACCAATAAGTTCTTAACACGTAACTTATTCTTCATCTTTTCAATCATTGCATTATTCGTGCTACAATTGTTGACTATTATGATAAATAACTTGGCGTCAATATTCCAATACATTAAACATCCGACCAACATGGTTGTAAACTTTTCACTTATATGTGGTGTCTGTGGTGTTGACATATAAATGAACCTACCATTTACAAATATGATAACAATATTAAAAATATAATTTACCTTAATAGTCTACTACGTAGAGTCTAGTTGTGGTCAAATAATTATTAATATACTAATAATATAATTCAAGCCACTGAAGGAATTGTTCTAATCCTACTATATTATAGTGGCAGATCTTTTGGAACTATGGTCTGGAGATTTTTTCCTTCACAATGGAGAGTTTTACATGTAATATTCTAGTGTTCTCTTACTACTCTCTTACTTACTTTCATAATATTTTTGAGTGCTTATTTTAATCATACAAAAAGGAAAAGTATAGTTTTAACTTTATTACTTTTTTTTCCCACAAGAAGTATAAGAACTTTACAGGGTGTTTGGATATCTATTACCCCTCTATTCCTAGTTCTTAATTAATTCTGCGTTTGGTGCAAATAAAACCTAAAGAATAACCAATCCTAAGCATCATAATTCCTGGAGACGGGGGAATAAGTAAAGATGGTTTGCCTCAATTCACCTTCATTGAACATAATTATCCCATAAGAACATAGGATATCAAAATCGGAAGATTTTAAGGATAGGAAAACTTGAATTAACAACCATCTAACTTAACCCATACCTAAACTAAGCTATTTAAACCAAAACCTACCTAAAAATCTCAAAGAAATCCAAAAATCCTTACCTTATAAGGTGACCCACGAAATTGCTCTTTTTGTTCCAATGGAAGATTAAACTCTTCCTTTCCACTTTCTTCTTACACAAAACTCTTAAACCTTCCTTTTTCAAGTATAAAAGCCTAAGCTCTTACCTCTCTTCTTCTTCTTCTTCTTCTTCTTCTTCAACCGAAAACTCCCTCTCTCTTTCACTATAAATTCGAAAACCTCTCTTCTTTCTTGTAATTTCGGAAGTTTCTAGGTTTAAAAGCCTAAGGAATTATTCTAACTTATAACCTAAACCCTCCAAAACGTGGTAGTTTCAATAACTCTTCTTTTCCTTATCATTTTCTTCCCTTTCACACCATCATACGACTCCTTCCTTATTCCCATTTAATTCATCACTAATTCCTTCTTTTTTTTTCATTAATGTCATGTAATATGGGCTAAAAGCCCATCTTGATACACTTAAGGCCTTATAACCTAAGCTAACTTCCTAATTTATCCCAACTCCATCTTATTCTTTTTAATTCTACCAACTTATTAAAATTCTAATTTTAACTAACTTCCTCCAATTAATTCTATAAATCAAGCACTAAATCTCAAATTATTATAATTAAAAGCAATTAATCAATCCAAACCTCAAAATAGAGAGAACATGCTTAAAGCGAATCGGGGCCCAACAACACACATCCTATACAACATCACAACTTGTAATGAACATGACTTTCCACTCCGATATCTAAAAGTTACAAACTTTATGTCGTTGGAAAGCTAAAAGGATCATCTACAACTTCCATGAAGACAACTTGGTCAAATTCATCTTAAATTATTCCAAAATTTTTCCTGAAGTCATAACACAAATCTACCCCCATGAAAAGCTTAAAAATGCAATATAAAGACTTTGGAAAGCCATGAACAACATAATGCATATGTATTTCATTAACATATAAACCAATAAGAGTTTTACAACACTTTTGCTGGAATTTCAAGCCATTTAAATCTTAATCCAAAAAATATAAACTTTACAAAAATTGGAATCGCTTAAAATGCGACTAAAGCATTATTTTACAAAAACTAACTTAAAATACAAAATAAGCCAATTCCAGAGTAATGCCTTTATGCTCAATCACTCGATCTCGTGCTCCTCACCTTAAGATGGGATGGAATAGGAGAGGGTGAGTTTAAAGCTCATGGACAACAGTTTTATAAACAGTAATAAGCAAAAACCATTTGAAACTTTCATGATCATAGCAAAACCTCATTGAAATCCATAAAACATTCATTTATCAAAATTGTCAACTTGTCAAGCAAATTCACAATTCACACAAGTCAAACAATCATCAAACTTGTCAACACATGTAAACACGTAAACACATCATAATGGTTTGGGTGAATCCATAAACATAACAAACTACACAATTTCACATAATGGTCCTGTGTAGTCGTAAACTTGAGGGAGTCCATGAAGGAACTCCGTGCCATTAGCTAGCAGACAGGAGAAGCCTTTTCTTGGTCAACTTGCACGTGACATTTTTTGGATAGACTACACCAAACTCACATAATATGTAATTCATGAATTAAAAACAGTTTGCCCAATAGGCACATTTTTGAAAAATTGACTGTCATGAGCATGAATTATTCATATGCACAACTATCATCATTTCACAATTCGACAACCAAAATTATATGCCAATCATAATAATCCTTTCTTAAATCATATGAAGGCAACATATACCACAATTATGAAGCATTTAACAATAATTCTCAAACATTTAAAGAACATTAAATGCCCTTTTATAAGGTAGTTGGAAAATCAATTAATTTCATTTATTTGAAGAACATTTAATAGCTTATTATCTCAATTATAAAAATGTCACCCACCTTAATTTCCTTGCTTGGAAACCTTGCTCAAGAAGTCTCTACTCTTGCTCCTCTTGTCTCTCTTGATTTTCTTCAACATTGATAAAAACCTCAAATCAAAAGGAATTCAAAATAGACAACCCAAAGAAACATATTCATAAAATTGACCCTAGAATACTTAAACCCATGCATTTCCTAAGCTCTTTGAACCAAAACCCTTCCAAAAATTCAAATATCAAAACACAAACTTACCTTGAATCTCCACTAAACAATGATTTTCTTAGCTCTAATGGAATCTCTAATCTTCCTCTTCCTTTTTTCCTTCTTGATTACTCTCAAAATCCCTCTTGAAGGTTAAGAAAAATCAAAATCTAACTTAGCTTCTTTCTCTCCTTTCTTTTCTCCTTACAAGACACTCTCTCTCTTCTCTTTCTTCAATTTTCATTTTTTCTTCTACTAACACAAGCCAACTAGTCCATTTTGTCCTTCCCTCATGCCTCAAGACTTTAATGCTTAGGTGATCTTCCTAAACTACCCCTCATGCTACTTATCACCTTAACTCTTTAATTCCCTTAACTTGTATCATATCATCTTACTCAAATTAACATGCTAATTAACTTCAACATAAATTAATCTAGCAAGATGTCAAAATAATCTAATCATGCTTATTCAAATAAATAAATAAAAATTCAGGGGACAATAATTATAGAGCTTTGAACAAGTTGACAGTAATTGATAAGTATCCAATCCCCTGTATTGATGAGATTTTTTATGAATTAGGAGGATCTAAAATTTTTCCAAGATTGACTTGAAGTTAGGATATCATCAAATAAGGGTGAAAGAAGAAGACAACCAAGGTAGTTTTCCGAGCCCATAAGGGCCACTACGAATTCATGGTAGTGCCTTTTGGACTCACGAACGCTCCTGCTACTTTTCAATCACTCATGCATGAACTGTTCAAACCTCATCTTAGAAATTTATTTTAGTTTTCTTTGATGACATTTTGGTTTATAGTAACATTATAAAGGATCATTTAGATCATCTCAGAACAGTCTTGCAAATATTTATTGATAACCAATTGGTAGCCAACCTAAAGAAATGTACTTTTGGGCAATCTAGATTGGAATATGTGGGACATTACATATCAACAAAGGGTATATTTGTAGATCCTAACAAAATTAAAACTGTTGTTAATTGACCTGTCCCAAGAGACGTAAAAACATCAAGAGGGTTTCTAGTATTATCTAGTTACTATAAGAGGTTTGTCAAAGGGCATGGGAGTATAGCAAAGCCTCTTATGAAACTGTTATGTAAAGACAAGTTCCAGTGGACTGATACAGCACAAAAGGCGTTTGAAACACTAAAAAAGATGCTGACTACCAACCCTGTGCTAACCCTACCAAATTTTTCCAAACCATTTGTAGTTGAGACTGATGCATCTGGTATGGGAATGGGAGCAGTGTTAATGCAAGAGGGCAGACCAATAGCCTATTTAAGCCAAGGATTTTTTGCTAGAAACCAACTGAAACCTATCTATGAAAGGGAATTAATGGCGATAGTGTGGGATGTCTCGAAATGAAGGCATTACCTAATAGGTAGGCACTTTACCATTCTAACGGATCAAAGGAGTTTGCATTTCTTGAATGATCAGAGGCTGTTAGGGGAAGAGCAACATAAATAGGTCACAAAATTGCTGGGATTCAAGTTTGATATAAACCTGGTTCTGAGAACAGAGCAGCTGATGCTTTGTCTAGGAGAGCTGAATCTGAGTGCATGGCTTTGAGCATGGGGTATCATCAAGAACTAAACCAGTTGGAGGACATGGTTTAACAAGATCCTAAGTTAAAAGGAGTAATATAGGACCTGTTATTGCAGCTAGATAGTCATCCTCCATTTAAGTTGGTAGGATCGCGACTTCTATATGAAAATAGACTAGTATTGCCAGCTGAGGGACTTCACATGCAAAAACTGATCAATGAGTTCCATTCAACTTTGATAGGGGGACATTCTGGGTTTTTCAGAACTTATAAGAGGTTGGACACTGTTGTCTATTGGAGGGGAATGAAATTTGATGTGAAGAAGTTCATAATGTGCTGTGATGTGTGTCAGAAAAATAAATATTCAACTTTGAAACCTGTCGGCTTGCTCCAGCCATTACCAATTCCAACTCAAGTGTGGGAATTTCTATGGACTTTATAAGCGAACTACCTAAGGCTTTGGGAGTGGACACTATTTTCTCCATTGTGGACAAATTAACAAAATTTAGTCATTTTTTAGCTCTCAAACATCGCTACACTGCTAAACAAGTGGTTGCGATCTTCATTAGAGAAGTAGTGAGGCTTCATGGTTTCCCCACAGTAATTGTATCAGATAGGGACAAACTTTTTATAAGTATTTTTTGGTAGGAAATGTTCAAGCAATCTGGTACTACCTTGCACATGAGTTCCGCTTATCACCCACAAAACGGATGGTCAAACAGAAGTTGTAAACAGGTGTTTGGAGACATATTTAAGATGTTTTGTTGGTGAACACCCCAAAGAGTGGACTAGATGGTTGAGTTAGGCAGAGTATTGATTTAATACCACCTACAGTAGTGCGATTGGCATGACTCCCTTCAAGACGTTATACAGCAAAGAACCACCCACTCTTTTCAAGCATACTGATGAAGGATCTCTTGTAGAGGAAATTAATCAACAACTGGTGGACAGGAATCAAATCTTAGATGAATTGAAGTATAATTTGCTGAAAGCCAAGCAACAAATGAAGATATATGCTGATTCTAGAAGGTGACCTGTGGTTTTTGAGGTGGGAGATTTGGTTTATCTAAAGCTATAGCCTTACAGGTTCAAATTACTAGTTGTCAGGAGTAATGAAAAGCTTAATCCAAGGTACTATGGCCCTTATCCAATTACAGCCAAGATCGGAGAGGCAGCTTACCATGTTCAACTTCTGACCACTGTAAGGATTCACGACGTCTTCCACATGTCCCAACTTAAGAAAGCTACTATTCCTATTACACACTCTCAACCCCTGCCTTCTTTCTTAGATGAAGAGATGCATCTAAATGTAGAACCAGCAGTACTTGTATCTAAATGTAGAACCAGCAGTACTTGTTGAAATTTGCAGACGAATTAATGGGGAGTTTGAGGTCCTAATTAAGTGGAAATATTTGTCATATTTTGAGACCACTTGGGAAAAGTTTGACTTTATCAATAATTAATTTCCTTCCTTTCACCTTGAAGAAAAGGTGAGTTCTTTTGGGAGGACAGTATTGTTGAGATCAAGATCCAGCAACAATACAGTAAGAAAAGAAAGATTACGAAGACTAGCATTTCACGAAGTGTGTGAGGGTAATTTAGGAAATCATAAAGGGGTGAGTCATATGTGTGTTAGTTAGAGAGGGGAATAAAATGTTGTTAGGAGAGAGAGAACATTCATTTTGTTATGCTATACTAAAAAGTGGAGTATTGGGAAGTTTAGCTAGCCCTCAAAGCCTAGCTGTGGAATATCACTTTCACTGAATTATCGTCTTAATTCATTTTCTTTTCTATTTCTTTTGCTGTTTTCTGTCCAAATCAATTGCAAATTTCTGTTACTTTCATCAATCTTTTGTTAGAGCAGTGGTCTCTAACAGTATCAACTTTTTTTAAAACTTGTACACTGCTAAAGACAATATTCAAACTTTAAAGTGCTTTACTTTACGTGTATCTACACGTTTCAACAATGAAAAATTGGTTTTGACATCATATACTCCACTCCTCTTATTCCTCCTATGTTGAGTGCGTTGCTTCAGTGTCGTGTATAGTTTACAACATTAAAAACCCATTTTTTGACAGTAAAGAAGTAGCAGAATCCATCCTACTTTGCAATTGACGGCGTCGAGAGTTCCTAGTTTTTCCGCTGCTAATAGTATCACCAAAGATACCTTATAGAATACGGTGGAATGGCAAAGCTTGAAAGTTGAAACAGGATATTTCTGAGTTTGCAGTCATCTTGTTCTTACCCAAGGTCATTAGAGTAACCAAAATCCATTATTAGTTATTTGTGCTCAGGAATCCATCAGCTTCATGCACAAGCATTCCAACAGGGGGGCAAATGATAGAAGTTCATTCACTTTTGAATGCTCATCATTATCCAACTGCACCCGGGACTCTTCTTTATTCTTTTTGAACGTTTCCTCATTCTTAATTGGTCTCCATCCTGGTTTCTTCCTGCAATATTATACAGGTCTGACAAAACAACGTAAGGAATTGCACTATCAGGTTCCAATTCGATAATATTGTGGGCAGCAAGTTTTGCCAGATCGAGACGATGATGTATCCTGCTTGCACTGAGAAGGGCACCCCACACACCAAGATGTGGTTCAACAGGCATTCTCTGAATCAAATTATTTGCTTCATCCACAAGTCCAGCTCGTCCAAGAAGATCAACCATGCATGAATAATGATCAGGTCCGGGTTCAATACCATACAAGGATCTCATTGAATTAAAATATTCCCTCCCCTTTTGTACTAGTCCTAAATGAACACAAGCTGCTAGAACACCAAGGAATGTAATTTCATTTGGTTCTATGCTTTCATTCTGCATTTTTCCAAATAATTGGAGAGCTTCTTCCCCACTTCCATTTTGGGATAGCCCAGTAATCATTGAGTTGAAAGAAATCACGTTGGGTGCACTAATATTCAAAAATACCCTCCATGATTCATAAATATTTCCACATTTAGAGTACATTGAGACCAGTGAATTCTGAATGAACAAATCAAATTCCATACCCATCTTCACTATATGGGCATGGATTTGTGAGCCATGGTTAGGATTTGCCAAGACAGCTGAAGCACTAAGCATACTGCTAAAGGTGTGAGAATTTGGCCTGACTGCTTTTTGACGCATCTCAATATAGCAGTGAATAGCTTTCTCATAGTCCCCATTGCTCACAAAACCTGAAATTAGAGCAGTCCAAGCAACATCATCTTTCTCAGGCATCATCCGAAACAACTGAATAGAACTTCCGGTATCCCCTTTTCTTGAATACCCCAAAAGTATTGTTGTCCATGAAACAACATCTTTTTCAGGCATCTTCACAAAAATTCTATGAGCTTTTTCAATCTCACCCTGTTGTACATACCCTGAAATTAACAAGTTCCAAGAAACCATATCTTTATCCCTCATCCTCTGAAATACTCTAGTTGCTTCATTCAGGAAACCACATCTACCATACATGCTTATTATAGAATTTCCCAGCAAGATATCAATTTGAGATCCAATTCTCAGAGCCAACCCATGAAGCTGCATCCCTTCTCTGTATCTTCCAAAATTACCACAAGCTTCAAACATTACAGTCAAGTTAGTGGGATTAATTGCCACAGCTCTTTCCTTTCTCATATTCAAAAACATGCTAAACCCATCTGCAAAAGACCCTGCCTTCATGTATCCACTAATCATTGCCGTCCAGGTGACCACGTTTTTGTCATGCATCAAATTGAACAACACTCTTGCCTCAGCAATCTTTCCCTTCTTGCAATAACCATCAATCATAGAGCTCCACGAGACAACATCCCTGTACTTCATACTCCCAAAAATATTGACAGCATCTTCCAATCTTCCCGCATTCAAATAGCCACTTATCATTGCATTAGAACAAACTGGGTCTCGCCAGTTAACCGGCGTCTCATGGTACAACGATTCAGCATTATCAAAAAGGCCAGCGCGGAGAAACCCTGTGATCATGGCAGCATAAGACACTTCATTCTTTTCATCCATATGAGAGAACAGACTGTAAGCTTCACGTACCATGCAATTGTGTCTTACATATGCAGTAATCATGGCATTATAAGAAGCCGTGTTTCTTTCAGGCATTTGGTCGAACAGCTTCTGTGCTTTACCAAGTTGGCCATTCAGTGCATACGCCGTTAGCATGGCAGTATAAGACACGATGGTTTTATGGGACATGCGATTGAAGATCGACTCTGATTCTTCGAGGTTCCCGTTTCTTCCATGTTGGGTAATCTGAGTGTTGCAATGAACGACAAACTTGTTGGAGGCATGGCTTGTCGTAGCACGCTCATGTGGAATTGAAATTGATAGAGTCGAGTAATGGTGCGCAAGTAGTGAAGATGAGACACGAGAAATGAGATTAAAACAGAGGATAGTTGGTCGTTTTGATCGCATTGGCAGTGTAGGCCATTGGCCGTGGGTCGTCAATTTTCTTTAAAGGTTGCCTTGAAATGTCAAGGACGATAAAACGAAATGTATACCCTTTTCCGCTTTCTTTTTTTTTTTTAAAAAAAAAAACTACATGAGGACATGGGCTTCAGGGCATGATGCAGTTATTTCGGCTGGTGCTGAGTATGAGAGTGGAAGTTCTCGTGACTGGGCTGCCAAGGGTCCAATGCTACTGGGTGTGAAGGCCGTGATAGCAGAGACCTTTTAGCGGATTCATCGCAGAAACTTGGTGGGAATGGGTATTATTCCATTATGTTTTAAACCTGGACAGGACGCTGAGACACTGGGCTTAACTGGTCATGAACGTTATACCATCAATCTTCCAGGCAGTGTGAGTGAAATTAGACCTGGTCAAGATGTCACTGTGGTGACGGACAATGATAAGTCATTCACTTGTACCTTGCGTTTTGATACGGAGGTAATATGGTAACTCTAAATGGCATTCTGTTCATTAGTTTCTTATATATATATATATTTAGTGTCCTTAACTTTAGTAATTTTGATGTAGGTTGAGCTGGCATATTTTGATCACGGAGGCATTCTACAATATGTAATCAGGAATTTGATTCATGCTAAACATTGAATCGATCTCACTTAAATTGATGTGCATGGCTGCTGTTGCCAACCAATCATAAAATAAATATGGGCAACATGTATAAGGGTTGAAGATTTGGTTCCCCAATGGACACTTGTTTCAGGAATAAGTCAGAACTGACTGCTGGAAAGTTACGATTGTAGAATTGCGGACATTAACTGTCTTTAGCAGGTCGCGTTTCGTATCCAGTTTCAATTGGATTTGAAAACCTTAATTTATTCAACTTTGATGCCCTGTACTCTTTTAGCCACTATACGACTTGATATGAAAACAAATCTTCCAGATTGGTTTTTAAGTTGTCAAATTGTGTTTAAATCAAAGTACGGGTTTTTATTTTGTTGTGTTGTGGTAAGGCATTTCCAGGAGTTGTGATTTATGTTTAGAAGCGATATCACATTGGCACTGGGTCAGTGAATAAGTCTTGCAGAACAACGATATCACCCAATTTATAGGAAGATAAATGTCTGAAAATTGTTTATTGATATGGGACAGTTCCGTCCCTCCATTGGGGGCGAGCCTTCTAGATCTAGTCAATAAGGAAGGCAATGTCATCCGTCTCCCGTCCGCCTCAGCCTTCAAGTTAGTAGGTATAAAGATAAATTTGAGTTTGGATCGAGCTTTGTGTTACATCTGACCTGATAAACAATCTGGGAGTGAATCTAATTCAAACGATGTTGATTTGTCTGATACAGGCAAGACACCACCCGGCACAAGAAGCCATATTGTTATCTAGAGTCAGCACGCTTAGCTCAATTTAGTCCAATTTCTGTTATTTGCATTTTCGTATTTTCTGCCGCATTTCTCGCAATCTCTTTGTTTAATATCCTCTGTATTTCTGATATGGATTGTACTCCATATCCATTAATAGAAGAAATCAGCTCACTGATTGTTCTTACTCTTCAGTTGCTCTGTTTTTGTCTTCTGAATTATCCAATCCGTTAGATTCCCGATTTCAGTTTTATAACAGTATCATTGCATCCTCCGCCTGCGGGATTCGCTTGAATCTCGGAAGAAATTTTCCTCTTTTTATCGATCAATTTGTTTGTACCACCGATCGATCAAAAAAAAAAAAAAAAAAAACACTAAAACTAAACGCAAGTTTCTTCCTGTTTTTGATCAGTTGATTTGCTTCCTCAACCAATGTATGTTGCTACTTCCAGGATTTATCCGCCAGTCATATATCGTCATTAATGGTTGAATTGACTCAACGCCAAGTTAGTCTTTCAGATGGAGAAGGCAATTATCAAGAAGCTAACAGAGTCCAATGCACAGCTTACCTTTGATTTTAATGGAAAACCGGAGCTACTGTCCTCAAATCTCCAGAAGATGCTTTTCGATACCATCTAAAGAGTCTCAAGGGAAACTCGATTGTTGAGCCCAATTCTTCTGGAGTACGTAATCATTCTGAAATTGAATCGGAAAAAGCTTCTAGGAATGGGGCTAACAATGGATCTGAGAATGGTGATGCTCGGGCCTCTGGGAGTTGCTCGGGCGTGTGGCTGGCGCGCTGTATTCGAGAGGATGATTTTTGTATTTTGATTTTTGTGTTTTCCTTTCCTTGTAACAAAAAAAAAAAACCTGTGAATACTATGTCTACTATGATCATTAAACTTGTAGGTTAAGGGTCTAGTTCCTAGGACTTGATCATCTGTCCCATTACCCTTGTTCTAATCAAGTCCTATTCCATCCCAATTATTCATTTATATGGAACGAGATGGAATGGGATATGATTGAACAGGAATAATGAAACTGTGGAACAAGATGAAATGAGACATAGTTGGGATAGGAGTAATGGGACATAGGATTTGAAGGGCTAATTCCTTGGCTTCTAGATTATCGAAAGTGGATTCTCATGTCTTTTTTTTAATTAAAGGGAGACTACTATAACCAATTACGCAATTATGGGGAAACAAATTCCTGATAAATCCTCTATCGGGATAACGTGGCACCTTATAGGTGTGGTATCAAAATAAGTAATTCCGACTACAAACTGTCTGGCATAGTGTGTAAGCTAGTCGATGCATTTGTTACTTTCTCGATAAACATCTCAATAAACAACAATCTAGTTCCTGATGAACAATTGATGAATGCTTCGAACAATGGGATTGAGAGTCCTAAATCAGCGGTCTGAGAAAGAGAGGATATCAAACATCGCCTTAGAATCTACTTCCAGTTCGATCTTTCGAAATCCTAGATTTCACGCAAATGTAAGTCCGGTAAAAACTCCTCGGAGTTTCGTTGTTACCACTAAACATCAGCTAAGATTATGAGCAAAGCTATGGGACGATGGTGCAAGAATGGGATGTATAAATGTGAACACTTTTCGCTCTTGACAATACTCCCCCAAAATGCAAAGTTAGATTAGCTTATGTTCATTTAGAAGGGTAGGCATTGCAACACACAATTCCTAGTTGGCTAGAATACATTACCGAAGTAACAATCAGGTTTGCTGCTTTATAATTTATATGATGATGATCCCATGTTAGAGTTGGTGAGTTTGGAGCGTACAGGGTCAGTACACGAGTGTTTAAATTCATTTGAGGCGTTATTATCTAGGGTGCACCTTCCTAAGGAGCACGCCCTGAGTATTTTCCTCTCAGGACTGAATCATGCTATCGAGGTGCATATAAGAATGTTTAACCCTGCAACCTTGCAACGAGCTGCCAAGTTAGCCAAGCTACATGATGCCTCCTTTCAACCAAATCCTTTTAAACCAACCTCTAAGCCCTAGTCTTCACAAATCAGTTCCTGCCCAAACTACTACAAGAACAACCCACCTTCAAAGTTACTAATTCCCAAACCATGTCCCAAACACTAGCCCTAAAATTCTACAAAAGCCATTGATTGAAAAGAGCCCCCAAAAGTTTGTCTCCAGTTGAAGTAGAAGGGAAAAACCAAAGCCAAAGGCCTCTGTTTCATATTTGATTAACCGTATACCCTGGTCACCACCTCAAACACAGGAAAGCCTAATTTTTTATTATGGAGAAAGAATTAAGAGTGAAGTTAATGAACCATAACTTTTGAATGAAGATGTACTGCATCAATGGATATGTCTGACATATCAATTCATGCTACGGATTATATTACCACCTTCCAAACAATGAGAGTTACTGGGCTACTCAGCCACAAAACCTTTCACATTTTGGTTAACAGTGAAAATACTCATAATTTCTTGGATGAAGAAGTTGCAGTCGGACTAGGAGAAGGGATTAAAGAGACGTCTACCCTTGCTGTTTCTGTAGCTGATGGCGCCAAATTGATTTCCAGGGTAGAATGTAAAGGGCTACAGTGGTATCTTCACAACACTTCATTCACGGCGGACTTCAAAACACTTTCCTTTGGGTTCTATGATATGGTGTTGGGTGTATAATGGATGAGTCTAATTGGGCCAATCATATGGGATTTCAAGGCTTGAGAGTTCACTTATTGAAGAAAATGTATGTTTTGAGGGGATCACCTAACTGTCAATTTATAAAAAGGAAGCAATTATGAAAAATATTGAATCGTCAGTTCCAGCTGACCATGTTACACTTTTGGCCTTCCCAAGGAGGTAGGAATGAATTAAAATCACGTTGCTTGTTCTTCATCGGTGCTGAAACTGGAGGTCTTGTCCCTGATGAATTAACTAAAGTGCTTGAAAGTTATGCTTCTTTGTTTAAGGAACTAAAAGAATTACCAACCTTCAGGCCAGACTTTGACCATAAGATACTTCTGGAAAAAGGATTAAGCCTTTAAGCAAGAGACCTTATAGATATCCAACATTTCATAAGAACATTATAGAGAAGTTGGTAGATGAATTATTGGATAAAGGGGTGATTTAGCTTTGTTATAGTCTTTATACATCTCCTGTGACATTAGTAGGGAAGAACGATGGAAGTTGGAGGCTTTCTATATATTACAAGGACTTAGTGCTGTTAGAGTAGTGCCCTAAAGGCAATCGCCTTTAGTGCGTTTTGTACAAAGTTGCGTACATACTTTATGAATAAATAAAGAAAGACATATTTCATTAATTTGATGTTCATTATTTATGAACTGATTTTGATCAATAAGCAAATTAATGAAGTCCATGGTACATGACATAGCATGAAGGAAATTATGATGTGATCATACTACTGAGATTCCTATCATGTGCAATTATGTCAGTATCTAA
>JANJEY010000001.1:38901130-38935847 GCA_024703695.1 Erythroxylum cataractarum | reverse complement strand
GGTATATTCACGCCGTATTCATCACAGAAGGTAGAAAACGATGGATTTCAATGGAAACGCACCGTTCAGCCAGAATCTGGCAGAACCAATAATAATAATAATAATAAGAAAAATATTTTTGTATAATAATAATAATTAAAAAAAAGAAGAAGAAGGAAATTAATAAAAAAAGGTTGCGTATATTATATCCCTTTTTAAAATAAAGAGACTTATGTACTGATTAAGCTAACTTCGGGTTTCTTAAAACCTTCTCAGACGTTAAGGAACTCTTGCAGCTCCAACATGTGGAGACAAATCCAACTTGGGAACAGCAATTTAGCACGTAAATAGATGCGACTCACAGATACACGAGGCCCGACAGAAAGCCGTCCCACGTTTATCCATGCCTGTGATTAGATAGAAGAAACCAAAGATACTTCTTCTGTATGTCCTCTATAAAAATTTTACTTTTTTCTTTTCAATTGAACGTTAAAACTTTTTAGAGTTGAACAAAAGTGTTATCCATTTCTTTATAGGGTCTTGAAATTCCATGTTATGCCTTCATTTTTGAATAATTCTGATTTTTTTGGTGCTAGTAGATAAGGACACTTCCAGTAGTATTGGAGCCTTTCAATACATACGAGCCATTGGTGCACTTAATCCAAATTTATATGCAATATGAAAGAATCGAGGTATGGCATAAAAGAACGGGATTGAGCGACGCATGGTGAAACGAAACTGAAATCCTGACGTGAACATGTGTCAGTGAAAGCTAACTTCTTAATAAGCTTAAGCATAAATTGCCTTTAAATCCTAACTAACGTCCAAAATCCTCATACAAGATAACGAAAAATATGAGAGTTCAATGCATATGAGCGTCAATCACGTATCTGAAATAAAACAAATATCACCAAAGGCAAGCGATAGCTACAAGCCATATGAGATGTGACAATTCAACTTTCTAGAACATTAGGTTCTTCAAGGAAGTAAATTAGCAGCATGAACTCTCTGCCGTTTCGTTTATCCAATGAATACCAAGCATTCAACCTTGAATTATGGCAAAATTTACAGCCAATAACACAATACAAACAGCATTTGGTACAAACTAATCATTTTATCCAAATATGAAATAGACAAAGAACATAAGAATTCCATAATGCAAAACACGAAATGATAAATGTGAACCAACTTGGTAAAAGAATTCCTTCCAACGTAGAAGAATTTAGCTTCAAACTAATTAACATGACAGAAAAGAAGAAACTTCAGCTACATAACCTACAGACTTGGACTTTAATATCTATGAGCCTCCCTTGTTTCATGCACGCTCTATCTTTCATGTGTTAACTATCTTGTGCAGGACTACAATTGAGCTGGTCCAGGTTTTGGTGCATCAACTAAGATGTATGCATGAAATAAAAATGGGTGCACCTCTTGCACATGTATATCTGAAAACAAGCTGCAAAAACTATATCAACGAACAGAAAGAAGAATTAGAAACGGATTCAGCCGATTACAAAGCACTACCTGTGCATCCCACATCTACCAGTTAAGTTGCCCTCCAAGCAGCTGTTCCACAGTAAAGTCACCGGGCCATTCGAGACCAGAGAACACCACAGCAGAACAACATTTTATTCGGGACTATTGATCACCCCATCTCGGACTGGAAACTGGAAAGAAACCTGATGGTGATAACGGAAAAAGAAGGCCAGGAGAATGTGGTGGTTGAGGACCAGGACCTAATATCCCAGAATGAGCCACTGGTGAAAAGCCAAAATTGGGTGATAGAGGCGGAGGAAACTGAATTCCAGGAGAAAGTAACGGATAAGGAGACCTTGGAGACAACAGATTCATGTAACCTGTAGGGGATGGCAAAAGGAACTGAGAAGTTGGGGAAGGTAAAAGAGGCGGTCCATTCATTTGTGGAGATGGGAAATTAGGCATAGGTGGTACAGCACCATTAACTCTGGGGGATGGCACTGCAGGCATTGGTGGGTTAGGCAGTATCCCAGAAGGTGTTGGATGCGGCTGAATTTGGCCTGGCATTTGCATTTGTGGATGTGGTGGATGTAAGGGAGGTTGAGCCTGACTTCCTCGGGGACTAGGATCAATCAAAGAATTCTGAAGGTAGCGCATATATACTGAAAGAGGAGATTCAGCAGTATTTGCCCAAACTGAGTCACCAGATGCCATTTGGGGCATCATTGCTGGAGAAGGCGGTCCAAATTGGCCTGGTCTTACAAAGGTATTGCTATAAGGTACGGGCGGAGGTGCCATGGCCGATGCTTGGACTGGAGGAGGCATCAAGGGTCGGTTGATAGGTGTCAAAGGAGGCGGTCTAATCTTCTGCAACCTCATACTCTGGGGTTTGGCAGGATTCTGTGGAGGTCTAGGTGGAGGTTCTTGTGAATGTGATGGAGAACCTGTTAGCTGCTGAACAATGTTCCTGAAATCATTCTTACTTATGTTGTAGACCTGAGGCTGAGGTTGCTGCCTGTTAGCATTGTTAGCAAAATTCGGTTGGTGCAGCGGGCTTTTCCTAATGTTCTTGCCCATCTTGTTCACACCCAACTGATCATTCTGTCTGCTTTTCGAATTATCCATACCGAATTATACACAAGTTTACCCCGACAAACCCAGCATCAAAATAAGTGAATCACCACAAAGTCAAAATCTTCAAGAGCTTCATAATAATCACCCAGAACTTCAACACTAGCACACTCCAGCTAAGGCTTCAACAAGTCAGATGCTTTGATTTCTTCTAATAGTCACAAAGTCAAGAAGTTTCTGAATCTTCAGAAAGAAACACCAGAGTTCAGATTTACACCGTTCAAATCCCACAAAGCTGTAATTAAATAAAAAACTACAACAGATGCTGGCAACTAACAAATTTCTCACCTATTTAGCACACAAGCAAATCCCCAAAACAGATCAGTCTACAAACCAGTTCATATCATCCCCACTGAAATTCGTGAACCATCAAAACACAGAAAAGTAAATAAATCTCCCAACAAGATCCTTCTTCTCGAAAGCAAAAGCAAGAAACTTGAAACCCCAGAAAGTAAATGGACCGTAACCCAACAATTCAAAGAAAACCTTTGACGAACTTAAACCATTTCTCAGCACTCACATACTTTTAAGACAAAGACGGGGACGAAAAATGAAGTAAACGCATAACGTATCAAACAAGGACCACGAAAGAGAGAAAAAATATATTACACGGCCTTGACTTGAATATTGAGCTAGAAACTTCGCGGGTATGCTCCGTAGTGCCGTACAGATCTTTAATACCTTTGTTTCTGGGTTTTGTTGGTATCGAACAAAAATCAAATCTTTTGAGAAGAGGAGATGAAGGAAACTCAAAAACCCAGTGGGCATGAATTGCTGATAATGAACTCTCCGGGTCAACGAGGGAATCAATCAATCCAGTGATGCAAAGGGACAGAAAGTAGAACAAACAGCTCCAAAATTTTGAGATTTATGGTGAATATTTGAGTTTTAAAATTTTGGTTGTGTACAGTTCTGGGTTATGTCTGAAAGCAATACCGAAGAGAAAAAGATAATCTTTCTACAAAATAATAAACGATAAAATGGTCAAACGAAACGAAACGAAATTAACGCCGACATATTTACATTCTCTCTTTCCTTTTTTTGATTAATTCATCAAAAAACAATACCAAGCAAAGCATGTCACACGTTGACTCAGGACTCTCCCCTAATTACTTATATTTTTTGAGCTATATAAAATGAGGGAAAAAAAGGAAATTAGTAATTATTTTACGCAGGATTGGGAAATAATTAATCAATTTGCTCAACTTAATAAAATTTATTATTCATTTTATTAGGTTTATATTTAAGTAATACAGTAATATAATTTGCTTCAAATTTTGCGGATTAACGAGATTTATATTAAATGTAACGAAGAATTTTGATATTTTAAGTCAGTTCATAATTTATAACTATGAATCCTTTATATAATTTTTATAAACAATATAAATATAATTGACTTTATAAGAGATTCAGTCAATAATTTATTATCTAAGTACTGACTAAAGTGACCAAATATTGAGTGTAGCTTTAAATTTACTTTAATAGTTTTTGAGTGTACGTTTTAATGATGATAAATTAAATTATTATTCAACGAAATTGGAATGAAATTGATAGTTCACCCCCAACTGAAAGTTATACTTATACGTCACACTATAATACCATTCCATGGCAGGCAGCTACAATTATATTTAGCAAAAATTAAAAACCAACCAATTAAATCAATTCAATTATAAAAATTTTGGAACTTTTAAATTTTTATTTGTTTATTTTAATATTTTTTAGTTAAAATTTATTTATTTATTGATCAATTTTTATAAACATAATCAATTAATTTTTATTTAATAATTCTTTTTAATTAAACTTCAAATTCTTCGATAAATAAAGATATTCATTTTTAATCATGTTTTGAATTTTTAATTTTATTTTATCAATTTAAAATTCAGTCAGTGTTTAATACTTTGATATTTAGTGGTTTACGTAAACAAATTATCTAGTATTAATTAATTATAATGACGTCTAAAGGTAGCAAAGAAGTCAAAAAAATGATAGCCAAATATATAAGGAAAGACCCTTCCACTTCACAATTTGACCTATTTATTTAAGTCTTTAGTTTACTTACATTTAGTAAGAAAATAAAGGATAGATGAGCTATAAACCATATCCTAATATAAGTTATTTTAATGTCTATCAATAAATAATTTGATAAGTTTAGATTTGGAGTTTTGTTTCTTATTATATATTAATAATTTAATTAATTAATTTTGCTTTATAAATTAAATTTATATTAGAAATCAAAATTGAAATTCGTACACTTTTTATAATTTATTGAAGGTTCAATCCAAGACTAAGATACCGAAAGAGTTGAATGAAAAGAAGAAAACATTTTAGAAGTTAGGCAAGTGCCCCGACTCCCGAATGATTTTGCCGTACCGTACCAGCCAAGCCGCCTTCGTGTTAAACCTGAAGCCTCCAAGTCCAAGAGCTGCACCAAACTTTTGCAGTCGATAACCGACAACCCTTTTTTTTTTTTTTTTTGAGAAAAATAAGCAGTATAAATTACATGACAAAGCAGAGCAAACAGGTTTCCGAAAGGTCCTCTAAAAAAATTAAGTGGCATCTTAAAAGTATGGTATCAAAATAAGTAACTTCATCGGCTAATCGCCCAGCATAAATAGCCATCTAATCGGTGCATCTATTGTCCTCTCGATAGAAAAAGCGATAAACAACAGTTCAGTTTCTCGTAAGCAGCAAATGGATGCTGCGGATTATGGGATTGAGAGTCTTAGATCTCCTGTTCGTGGAGGATAGAATGTCAAACACTATCTTAGAATCAACCTCCAGCTAGATATGACAAAAGCCCCGATTCTATACAAGATAGACTCCGGTAAATACGCCCCAAAGCTCCACAATTAGGGCAGAACATCAGCCCATCTTCGGGCGACTGACAAGAATTTTCTTTCAATCAATTCAATTATACCTTTGACAAGTCATATGGTACATCTGTCCTTAACGAAACAATTTCTACCTTCCTATCCTTAAGTAAACACGCGAGGCTACAGATTAACTAAACAATTTCTTCTTCATAAGATGATCGTTATGAAGAAGGTAAGAGGTCTAGTTTAGTGAAGGGTTAAAATATTTTGCAGTCTTCTTTAATGTTTTAAAGATAAGAGCTTTGTATTTGGACGATCATGATAAATTTTTTAATTACAATATTTCATGTCAACATATTTTCTCGATATGTTTGAACTGAAAAAAACAAACAGTTGCTTTAGAAAATATAGATGTATATGATTTTAATAAGAAATTTGACCGATATGAATCATGTTTTTTTATTGAAATAAGCTTTTGTAAGATGTATTATAAAGTAAAAAGCAAGCGTGATCAAACTTAAGAGACTGACAAATGATCTACTAACAGTTTGGTTTGGTCCAAAATTAAGTTCTCTTGATCGATAAAAAGGTCTCATATAAAAATAAATTGATAGTTGTTCCATTTTCAATTGGGACATCGAAAACAAAATGTATAAAGAACAAAAATAGAAGTTAGAATTACATTAAGAAAAATTTTGAGAAACGTATATAAGATTTAAATGTAAATAATATGATAAGATGGATTGTGTTTCCAAAATTCACCTATTAAAAGACTTGTTTTAGAATTCTACTATTTTCTTTCTTTTGTCTTATTTTGTTGTTGTCTTATTTTGAAGAAAAAAAAAGAGAACTTAAACATAATATTTGAACGAATTTAATTGTCTTCAGTAGTTGACAAAAATGACAATGTAATTATTTATACCTCAAAGATCTTGGATAAAGGATCATTAAGAGAACTTAAATTAAATTGTTTTTTTGTAATGTTTTATTATACCGAGTCATTCAAGATTTCTATTAACATTCTATGATAGCAATCATCGTATCAATTTTTCATAATTAAAACCCGAGATAAAAAGGTTTTTTAATTTGGGGTTCATATAATTTCAAAGGATCTTTACATAATATAAGTTGAGAACATAACTTATTAACTATAAAAAATTTAAAATTTTATCAAATTTTCAATTATAACTCAAACTTTAAAAAGTATTAATAAAATGTTCGAACTTTCAATTTTTTTCATTTGTAGCTCGACGTTAGTGCCACTGTTATCTTTGTTTATGTGACAGTGCCACGTGTATAGGGACTCTCATTAAGAAGACACGCCAACAGTGATTAAGATTCAAAACCCTGATTAGTTAAATGATGTCGTTTAATCAGTTTAGAAGATGATGTGTTATGTTTAAATGATATAACCTCTTTTCTTCTTCAGTTTGCAGAACTCACTAAATCCAAAACTTCATTCAGTTGTCATTCTTTGTCTCATATCATTCAATTCACACATTGTCATCAAAAACAACAACATTGAAAACCCTCATTAACGAGCTTAAAAACAATTCCTAGATTACACAGAGAAGTAACCCCACTATTCTCTCAGTTTATGCATATAGACTACACTAAACCCACACATTTGGCTAACTATAATCTCCCACAATGAAAAAGAATACTATTTCCAATAGAAACCATAGAATCTATCCTAAAAGCATCAAAAAAGAAAGAAAGTAGTAGTACTAGTAGAAGAAGATGATGATGATTATGAGAGCACAAGTCATCCAACAATTATGTCATTGAACTTTTATGATCCATCGATCAATCCCTGTAGTTTCTGCCATTGCAAATTGCTCTAATCCAACAAAAAAGCCATAGATTTTTTCCCACAAACAATTCAGTCACATTTCCAATAGATCACTAACATCATTGTACTCTTTGATTTCAATCAAAATGGAGCCCTACTTCCAAAATTCCCACCCATCCATCCGCTAGCAACTACCTATTGGGAGGTAAATTGAAGAATGGAAGACCTCCTGAACCAGCTCCAGGGAAAGGATTATTTCTAACACCAGCACCTCCACCTCATTCGCGCCACCACTCTGCATCTGCATCTGCTCATCCTCTTCTAAAGGAAGTTATTCATATGCAACGTTGGTAAATGATAATACAATCATTATCATAGGTTCTACTGTCATCAACCCTCCAACAATGCTTCCCCCAACCACCTGATGCTATCCTTTGGCAAGAAAAATAGTCAGACTTGCCGCTCTTAGTGGGGCTGGAGGAGACAAGAAAGATCCAGACAAGGACAAGATCTCAAATCTATTAAATAGATTAAACGACGTCATTTAACTAAATAAAGTTTTGAATCTTAACCGCTGCTTATGTGTCTTATCGTTTAACTAAATAAGGTTTTGAATCTTAACCGCTACTTATATGTCTTATTAATAAGGGTCCCTATACATATGCACTACTAGGTCAACAAAGATAACGGTGACACTAACGTCAGGCTAGAATTGAAAAAATTGAAAGTTCTTGCATTTATTATAACTTTTTAAATTTTGGAACTATAATTAAAAATTTGACAAAAATTTGATATTTTTTTGTAATTAAACCTAACTTATATTATCTTTACAAATAAAAAAATGCACACATAATATGATTATATGTTATAGTATTGACTCTCTTTTATTAAAGCTTATGTCTTTTCTTAAATGTTGTACAAATGATAGTTTAGACATACCTAACACCTAACTCAAGTTCACATATTTACTCATTTAATTCGCCTTTCAAAACTCACATTTGACATATTAAGATAGATTGGATGAACATATAATTTCTTTAGATTATATCATTACTAATAACCTTTTACACCCTTTAATATAATTTACATAGGCATTAGTGTTTTAAGCATTGATCGCTCATTTATCACCTAGATAAATTTCTTCAAACTGATCTCATAGTCGTTCCTACGAAGTAGTGGAAGCGATCACTCTAAGGGAAGGTATCTCGTATTTGTCTAACGTACTTGTATCTAGAACTGAATGTTCAATACTCATTCTAACATTCATTCTAGAATTGAAAACTCAATATGGAATCATATATTCTCATATTTATTGAATTGAATATTTATTTAAAATTAATTCTAGAAGATGCCATTTAATACTTAATAAAATATATATTGCATCAAATACTCAATGGCAAACACATTACCATCATTGATAACAAGCATTATGAAAATTTAAATGGACATTTTCAATTTTTTATGCTACTATATTTGACATAGTTATGCATGATGTCTATTTGTTTGATTTGATATTGATATTTGACCTTCTGAATTTTGCTTTTCAATATACTTGTTCATACACAATATAGTAGGTATGGGACAATTGATTGCTTCGAAATAAGGAACCATATTTATTTCCCATTCTTCTTGTGGCATCTGTAGATATTATATATTGATTTAGTAATCATCTTTAGCAAATTGGCATTACAAGGTGATTTACTATTTTGCATACAAAATCGTTCAAATATTCACTTAATATATATGTAGCTTATAATAATAACAAAGCTCTTCTTAAACGATACTTAACGATCTTAATAGTAAAGATGTAGACAGCCTTAACTATGTTTATTACTTTGAACATGGATGATAGCTAAGTTGTCTAATAATTTGACAAATTACTTATATAATTAACTATCAAATTACCATTCATATGTAATGATAAAATTACACATCTTTTGTCACATACTTTGTGGGTTTTTTCATTTATGTTAAAATCATATGGCATGATTATAGTATAAAATTTAATATATAGCACTCATTTTGAAACTACTTTAGACTACAGATTGACTTTAACAATTTGAATATGTAATGTTCTTGGCCTTCTGAATGAAACCTAGTGATTGAACCATATAGATATCTTCATCTAATTCTCCATTTAAAAATACAGTCTTTACATTTATTTGATGCATATCATAATCCATAACTACTAAGACTAGAATTATTCAAACTTATGTAAACCTGACAACAAGTGAGAATTTCAATTAGTCAAACTTATGTGAACTTAACAACAAGTGAGAATTTCCTCTCATAATACATTTATTTGATTAAGTGTATCCTTTTGCCATTAGACGTATTTTATATTTTCTCAAGCTACCATTAATCTTTTGTTTAGATGTCTTCATCTAGTTCTCCATTTAAAGAATGTATTTTTAACTAAGTTCGATAACATAAAACAACTTTGTTTTGCTTTTTAGAACAATAAAAATTCAAGCTGGGCCTAGTAACCCTGGGCCAGGTCAAACCATAGACAGGGCTTGGGCCCAAAATGGCAAGGTCAAGCTCCTGCCTAGGCCCAACCTAGCCCATTGTCATCCCTACATCTATTTGATGTATATTATAATCCATAACTACTAAGACTAAAATTAGTCAAACTTATATAAACCTAAGAACAAATAAGAATTTCCTCTCATTATCAATTTATTCCATTGAGTGTATCCTTTTGCCATTATACTTGCTTTATATCTTCCCAAAATACCGTTAATCTTTTGTTTAACATTTGAAAACTCATTTTTTTCTTATAGTTTTATTTCTTTAAGCAAGATAACCTAAGTTTTATATTCAGATCGAACTCATTAAAGTTCATTCTTCTTTTATTGTTATAAGTCATACGTCCTTAGCAAAAGTAGATATAGCCTTTTCATTTTCTTGACTTATTATCTTCTTAAGAAACTACCATAAAGGTTCTTCCCTTCAACTTAAAAGATTGTATGAGGAATAATTCACTCATAATATGGGAATACTTCAAATTTTGAGAAATGTATCTCTTTGCATTTATATTGCTTTAACTCAAATAAAATAGTGATTAAATTATTCCCACTTAGATTAATTCCATCCAAGTGGTCTTATATAAAAAGATCATTATGATTCAATCTCTCATATAAAATAAGTTTTGAACTATCTTATTCACTTTAGAAAATCATTCTTTAAGAATGTGCTATCTTATGCAAATTCAATTACTCATGTATTACTTTGTTCACCTTTGAACATATGCCCTTTTGAATTTTCATAATATTCTTTAAAGATACTCTTCTTTACTCTGAGACCTAATTTTCTATACTTGTAAGAGAGATTGTGAATTTAGATAACATACACAATCTCAAGAATTTAAATATGATAAATTAGGTCTCTTATCTATTCACATCCCATATAGTGTTAGATATTGTTTAGTAGGTACCTTTTCAAGACATATTTAATCATCAATGACATATCACCCCAGTAAGTGATAGCAAATTTGCATGTATCATTATTGATCTAACCATTTCGACAAGAGTCATATCTCTTCTCTTTACAACATCATTTTGTTGATGGGCTCATATGACAGTCACTGTCTATCTATTTAGTTTTCATTACACAACCTGTTAAATTGATCATATAAGTCCTCTTATACCCAATCAATTCTTGAAGTCTTTATCTGCTCTGTCTAACTAATTCTCAACTAAATTAATATACTTTTGGCAACAAGATTATGTTTCAAATTTTAATAACTCAAATAAATATAAGTATACGAAGTGTAGTAATTAATAAATGTGAAAAAATAATTATACTAGAGTCTTTTTCTCTTCTAACATATATTGGATTTTGATACTTAAAATTTCTAAATTGTTGACATTAAAGTTTTCACCTCAAATGAATTCTACTTTAAAATTCTTAGATACAATAATCATTTTTCTTAAACACATAGTTTCCACAATGACACATTTAATATTTAAATTGTTGTCATTTTTTTGTTAATATGATGCAATCCTCTAAATAGAAACTTTAATTGTTTTCTTAATTATCTATAGAATCAAAATGTCACTTTGTTTCCAATCATCACCCATATAATAGTTGATCAATAATTAATCATTATATTTGAATATATTTGTTTACAAGTATCTCAATTATGATATGTATGACACATACACACATACACACACACATACAACAATCAAAAAATGAAATAAGAATGCATTTTAATAAATAAATACTATGCATGAATTTGAATTAGCAATTGTAACAATGGTTGATACTGACAACTAATGCTATGTAAGAATCATTAAACATCAAATAAAAAGTGTAATTAAAATTATAAAATTTAAATAACCCTATGGAAATAAAAATTTGATGAACCTTATAATGAATTGAGTTAATTATACCTTTAGATCAATTATTGAAGTTCATATCAGTTGTTAGCTTAATAATATCTTTTGATGGGCCATTAATCTTAAGTCTTCTAGGCACTTCCCTTCGTCTATGCTATTTCAAGAAATTTTGTATCATTTAATTGTATATATATGATTTGATGGAGTATTGCACACTCTGATCAATAAAATTATATGTTAGGGCATAAGATTTTCACAAACTACATATTTATGCATGTGAGTGGTGAAGCCTTGATAATAAGTAAATATTAGACCTTATATCATGTTATTCACCAATATAACATGAAACATTAGGTCTTATTTCATGTACCATATGATATTGATCTAACTGTGCTTCTATGAAATTCACATGACTTTGTTATGCTAGAGTTTAGATTAATATCAGGATTCTCAATACAACTATTTCCCTTAAACAAATTCAAGGACAAAATGATATTCAAAACATTTGAATAATAGGTTAAAATGTGTCTCATAATATGAGCATATCATAAAGCCAAACACTCAGAAGAGCATGAAAAATGATTCCTTTTGAATAATTATTCTCATAGTTATTCAAGTCAATTAAATAAAATGCAAACAAATAATTTAAGAATTAATAAAGGATAACAAATAAAAGAAAGAATTATATAAATAAGTTTACATTAAGTTTATACAAGTTGTAAGAAGTAGATAAATAGTAAATTCTTATATATTTAATAAAACAGATCAAGGTCTCAATTCTTTTAATAACTCTTGATCAAGACTTTACTTAACCCCAATAGACTTATGGGATTAGCCCATAATTAAGCTTTCTTCTTAACCTATTTGGCATAAGCTTTTTTTTTGTTCATTGTTAATTATTAATTAAAAATAATTAGCAATAAGTTTATTCTAAGATTAAGTTATGTGAACCTTATTCCATATTCTGAATAATTGAACTTCTCCTTTATGTCTAAATATAAATTAATTATATCATTAGGTTTTTTTTAGCCTACCAACCAAACACTTATCTTCTTCTACTTTGAAAACCTTAGCCACCTCTTTAAGGAAAAAGACACAACAACTACCACTCCATTTTGTATTGTTGGCCACCATCTTTACCACCATCGGTAAGGAGGTGGCACTGGATGATGAAGACACAGTCATCATACTGATGAGGCGTTATTGACGTCTTCACTGAGGAGAGAGGGAACCATAAGCAACATAAGACTGACAACACCACCCTAATGTCGATACTAGATCTCTCACTAATAGATGATAGTAATGATACTCTAACCACAATAATTTATGGTAGCCAACATCTGTAACCATACCACCAGTCACTGTTAAACTCATTAACTATAGACATTTATAAAGCATATATAGTTCTTTTTACCAAAAGGAAAATACAAATATTTATATAGCAGACATGGTTCTCTTTGCCAAAAAGAAAAAAAAAACCTGGTTTTGGATACGTTTTAGTTTTGCTTTGGGTAGTCCAAAAGTTTAACAAAACACAATTGAAAAATAAAGTTAATAAGGTGGCTAGGTTTTGTTTTCTTAAAATGAAACTGTAACATCTTGTTACTCATGTTAAGACTAGAATAGTAAATATGAGAGATTATTAAGAGATTAGAAATGCTAGCATACACACATGTGAATTTGATTATTGCACACATTAAAATGAATTGTTCATTCACTCATTAACATTTCCCTAGTATAACTGATCCATAAATGTGATTATATTTGGAATTGTGAATTATATGTTAAAAATTGAGTTGGAGTGTATAAATAGTAAATTAGAATTTTTGGTGAAACTTTGGGAATTTTCTGGAATTTAAGGGTATTTTTGGACTAAAAAAATGACAAGTGGCAGAATAATTAATGAATCGTAGAAGAAATAAGAGTCAAATAGAAATCGAAAATTTTTTGGAATGATATTAAGATTTATTGACGTTTGTCAATAAAAATTGGGAGACAATTGGAGTAAAAATTAAATTTGATTGGACTAGTTAAAAGAAAGAACTTAGTGTAAAGCTATAAAAATTGGACATGTGGCAAGTGACAAGTGTCACTTTGCTAAACCATGCCTTTAAACTCACGATGCTCTTACTTGAAAGACCAAGTTTTTTTTACTCTTTCTTTTGTCTTCTTCTTCGTAACTTCTCCATTTTCTCCAAGTTTCTTCTTCTTCTTCATGATTTTTGCTGCCAATCATCATCAACATTACACCTTGCATCCATCTATCTATTGCTACTTCCATTTTGTCGTTTCTTCCATTTGGCACAAGAAAAACCTAGCCTAATCCACCTTCAAGATGAAGATCGTGTGATGCTTGGGAGATAGGGCTAAGTGTTATTTTTGAAGATTTGGAGCTAAATCAAGTAAGTAGCTTGTTAATCTTCATGGGTAATGTTAAATGAAGCATTTATGATGATAATTAGAGTTTAAATGACATAAAATGGTGTTTTGTGTATGATGAATGTAAGTTATGAAAAAATTAAGTGAATGTCTTGTTTTGGATATGTATGGAGTAATAATTCATATATTATTATAGATATGTTTTTTAGGTAAAATGATTTTCATAAAGGTGTTAGAATGAGTGCAGAAAAGTCAATGATGAATGGGTAATGTATATGTTCTGTTTTTGGTTAATGATCAAATATATATCATGAATTGTTTGTGAATGATATTAAGTTGTGATGGAGTTGAGAATGAAGAGTAGATGAAATAGAAAAAGTGATCTTTGTACAAGAGGTGTTAGGTGTAAGATGTTAGATGTTGTAAAATCTGGAAAATTGGAAGATGAGTCATGTTTGCTGCTTTCTGTGAAAGTTCATGGCAACCAACTCTTTGTTTTGCCGCAGCCAACTTGATGGATTTTAGAAGGATTCCTCTCGGGACACTTTCATCGTGGCCAATTTCTGGCTTTGCAGCAGCCAACTTTCCTGCACAGCTTTGAAAATTTCTTTACCTGTGCAAACATACTTCAATATTTTGGCGATCTATTGATCTGTAGTTATCCAACTAGAATAATTCTTAATTTATATTAAAATAGAGACATAGGAATACAATTTTTCTGAAGAAATCGGATTTTAATTCTATCTCTATAATTCCATAATTTGACTTGAAGTTAAGCACATAATACTGTTTCAGTTTAAAAACTATCCGAATTATTTGGAGTATAACTTTTGGAGTATTGAACCAAATTGAATGATCTTGGTGTCATTAGAAACTTAAGACAATGAGGAACTTTCTTCATTTTCATTGTCAGATTGATCATATATAGTAGACCCAAAGGTATGTTTCAGGAAAAATTAGAATTGAGGAAATGAGTTAGGAATTTCTATTTTAATGGTTTTATTGAGATATAAACCATAAGTATAAATGATACTTAAGTGAGTTTAGAAATATGAATGTTTACATGATGAGAATAATAGAGCGATAGCCGGGATTGTCATTGAGCGTGCATTATATATATAACATTTATACATATGTGTGTGATTGAGTGTTCATATGATCGTGCAATTAATAATGTGTGTAAATATTTGTATGATGTTGATTCACATGATAGAACGTCCGCATCCAGACGCTTCCAGATTATGGAAGCTAATGCTTAATATGGAGCATACTTTGAATCGACCTAGATGGTCTTACTTTAAGTGTTTGTTCTTTTTAAATTATGTATTGAATTACTAAAGAATGTGAATATGATTGTACTAATTTTGGACATTGAATGACCGAGGCATATAATGCATGTTATAAAATATTGAAAGTGCTCCTTGTATCTGAATTTGTCGAAATATGTGCTTTCTCAACATAAATGTTGAATGCTAGACCAAGTTTCGAACAAAAGTGTGAATGTGTATATGAATGAAATATGTGTATTCTCAACATAAAATTTTGAATGCCAGACTTGTTAGTTTATGCCCTTGTAGCCAATTTTGGTTGCATATTTATTTGTATAAAATTTGTTTTATTCAATAAAAGGCATTCTTTATCCTTATGTTTTTAATTATTTAATTATTAATCATAAAGATAAAATCTCTGGAATAATTGTTATGCAATTAAAAATTACAATGTGATTATAATTATGAGATTCAAATTAAATTTTGTATTATTCTTAAAATGTTCCTAGTCATAGTTTTATCAAGACGAGGTATTGATGAAATGGTTAGACTAGCACATATTTGTTTTTTTCTTATGAAAAAGGTAATCAATCTCACAGATTAAAGTGTGGAGATACTTAAACAAACATGTGGGTGCTTATTAGAGAATAAGTTCACTGAACTGACCAAATTATGAGAATCTCAAATTGAACATTACTTGTGTGTCTGTGAATTATCTTATTATGATGGTTGTGTAATTGATCCTTAGACTTGAGATTACCAAAGTTATCTCATGAAGGAATTATTATGTTTAGATACTACTTATGTTCTATTCTTGGAGTAGTTCAATTCGATAGTTATTGGATATAGTATAACTATGTGGAGATAGTTGAGTAAATCAATAAAGAATTCGTTATCCTAAAGTAATAAGGGAGAATGTTCTGTCGTTCTTGATTAGTAATAATTTTGAGAATCTCTGGCCAGAGTAAATTAAAATTTGAAATAGTTGTTTTCAAATATCAATTATAAATCATTTACTAATTAGCAAGAACGAACATGATTGGATTATTTAGAGTTGACATTAATTCCATACTCTAATTTCATTTGGAACATTAGATGATGAAATGATTAATTTATATATTATAGCTATGCATAGACAGGTTAAGTCAAACCGCTTTGACATTCCTAATATTTAGGTAGTCATGACATGTTGCTAGATATCAATTATAATCTATATTATAAATTGTTTAATTAGGGAATTAAAGATAAATTAAAAGAAGTTTTAATTTATCTTATTCTAATTATGAATTAGAATTATAATTTATAATCATAGCCAACATATTATGAACTTAATAGGTCACACATAAAAGGTCTATAAAGGAAAAAGTGAAATTTGAATTAAGTTGGACTTAATTGAGAAGTTTTAGAGACTTTAATGGTCAATTTGTGATATTTGATCTTATAAGGATTAATTTATACTTATAATTAAATTTTAACTTTAGTTGTAATTTAAATAAAATCCAAAGACATGAAAAATAAGATTTTTATATAAAAGGAAAAAAAAATTAGAAGTTTGGTAACTAGCACTACTTGCATTTTTCCTCTTAAATTGGATTTGAATTTTCTCTTAATAAATATATGGATATCATTAAAGGTTGGACGATTGAACAATTCCTGAATTGTCGGATTCAAAGAATTAGAAAAATTGTAACACGAAATCGAAACAGGTTAGTAGAATTTTGTCAATTTCTTATTTTATGTTTCTAAGTAAATTACGTTAAAGTTGATTCCATGGTGAAAAAATTTATATTATTTCTTCTATGTTAAGATTTGATGTTGCGTTATTTTTCCAATAATGGTATCAAAGCCACTTTTAATAGTTTTAATTTTGATTCATAAGCTGGAAGAAATTTTGATTTGGTTTTAATATGCAAAAGTTGCATATGTTACGTTAAACCTGTTTTGGTTTTGGTTGGTGATTTGAAAATGTGATTTTTGGAAACCTTTTGTGGTTATACACGTTTACTACATGGTGCAGTGTTTATGCTACTTGCACTTCAGTTTCGTTCATGTTCTACGTGATCAAATAATTTTCTGGAAATTTATGTTCTTCTTGTTCATCCGAAAGTGTTTCTAGATATGGTAGGAATTATTTAATATCTTAAATAGACTACAATTAAAGCTTGCGTTTTCTGTTTCTAGAAAGATGTAAAACGTTTACATGTGTTTTTGGAAATTTTCTGTTACTGGAAATCTGGAAAATGTTTCATGTGTTTTTAGAGACGTGGACTACGTTTCATCTGTTTCTGGAAAGATGTAAAGCGTTTACATGTGTTTTCTGGAAATTTTCTATGTTATTGGAAATCTGGAAAAAGTTTCATGTGTTTCTAAAACTTTTTTTTTTATATCTTTGATGCACTTGTTTTTCCAATTATGTGATGTTTCTTACAAAACAGACGAAGAGTTGTATGCAGGCATTATTGCTATCTCTTCATTTGCACAACTGAACAATGGAAACCGATAGATAGCCTTCTCTGGTTTTCTATTCATAACATATGCTTAGCTCTTAGTTTAATAAATGCAAACGGTTGCATTTCTGATAATGCATTCTGTTCATTTACTCAAGCATGTTACTTCATTAAATCAACCTTCTTTTAATGTTGAAAGGTGGCCATTGTTGTTTTATTCATTGTTTTTATAGGTAACAAATGCTTGGTTTATTAATGCTTCAATGAATATTGATGTATGCTTGGTAAAGTTTGCTTCATAATTGATGAAGAATAGGATCATTGGAGGCAGTAGTAGCCACTGGTGGTTAGAGTAACACCACCGAAGTGGTGGTGGTTTCTCTCTCTAGAGAGTTTAATCTCTCTAGAGGTTTATCTATATTATAAATATGTTTATAACAATACAGATGGGGTAGAATGCCTTGAGATAGTCTAAAGGTAGAGCTAGCAGAATATGGTGTTGTTCTGGTTTTTTAAAAAATGAAGAAGAAGGTCGGAGAAGACGGGGCATCTCCTGGTCTGTGGGTTTGTTAGTTAGGAGACACAATCTCCTGGACGACGGGCCTGTATTATTATTTTTTAATTTAATTTTTCAAATGTTGATTAATTAAATTAATTTTTATTTAAAAAATCCCATTTTATTTTTCATAATTAGATTATGTTAAATAAATTAATATTATATTATTTTGAATGAGATTTTATTTTATTTTAAATCCGTCATTAAAATTTTAAGTACATGTTTAGAACATGAATAAAGCCTTCCATTATTATAGGATTAAACCGGAGTTTTGTTTAATGTTAGGCTTGTTGAGTAAACTCAAAGTCGCTTTAACTCGAATATGTTTAATCTTATAACAATGGGTTTTACTTAACTAAATTTATATAATTTGGATGAGTAAACTCATGATCAGATTAATTTAGAGGCAATGTTAGGATAATATTATTAGATATATTTTTGGCAAATAATTGTCTCCTAACAGATCTAGGAATCACATAGGATGTGATTGATAAAATGTTATTTACCTAATTTTAATTTAATTAGTTTGTTGAGTAAAATCAAGATAAATTGAATTAAAATGAGATCTTAGCCTACTAGGAAATTATTTGATAAGTTCTCAAATTAATAGTGAGGGATATTAATTTGTTTAAAATAATGGGAGTAACCAAGATTTTAAAGTCCTTATTTGTATTTTATGGCATAAACTAAATTTGTTTTGTTTTGATGAAACAGTTTTGAAAAAAAATGAGTACGAACTTACCTCTTAGGAGCATCATAGATGCAAAAAAATTGAATGGACCAAATTTTTTGGACTGGTTGTGTAACCTTAAAATTGCTTTAAGACAAGAAAAAAATTGTACGTTTTTGATACTGAGCATCCACCTGAGTCTGCACAAGATGTTGCCAATGAGGATTGGGAATATTATCAAAGTCATATAGATGACAATGAGCAAGTGACATGTGTGGTGTTAGCCAGCATGTCTCCCTAGCTTCAGAGACAACATGAAAATATAAATGCAAGGGAAATGTTTTTGCACCTTCAAGAGTTGTTTGGTGTTCAGAGTCGGGTGGAGATTTTTTTAGACTGCGAGAGCCCTATTTCAATGTCAGATACTCTTGGAATATTAACGAAAATTCAAGTTCTACAAATAATTGGCAACATTGAAAAATTAGGCCAATTGGGGTGTAACCTGAAGCTTAAGTTGAGCATTGATTTAGTACTCCAGTCTCTTACTTCGAGTTTTTCACAATTTATCATAAACATCCACATGAACAAAAAGAAAATGTCATTGGTTGAATTGCTCAACATGCTTAAGACCGCTGAGGGATACCTAAAAAAGGAATATAGTTCTGTTCTTGTTGTTGGCTTTTTTTCTTCTAAGATTAAGGGTAAGACTCTTAAGAAGAAGAGCAAGAATAAGAATCAGAAGGGTTTTGCTAAAGTAGCAAAGCCATCTAGCGGTGTTAAGAAGAAGAATGAAAAAGGCATTTGTTTCCATTGTGGCGTAGCTAGACATTAGAAGAGGAACTGCAAAGCATATCTTGCTAGTTTGAAAGAAAAGAAGTTAAGCGTAACTTCAACTTCATGTTTGTATATGATTGAAATCAATCTTTCTACTTCTGTATCACAATCTTGAGTATTAGATACTAGATGTGGTTCTCACATTTGTAACAATGTGTAGGTTCTGACAGACAGTAGAGTGTTGAGAAAAGGCGAAGTAGATTTACGAGTCGACAATGGAGCAAGAGTTGTTGCATTAGCTATTGAAACTTGTAGTTTAGCTTTGCCTTCTGGTCTTGTACTTGAATTAAATAATTGTTATTATGTTCATGTCATCACAAGAAGCATTATTTCTATTCCATGTTTGGACATGAATGGATTTGTTTTCAATATTAAGAATAACAGTTGTTCTTTTTATAAAGATGATATTTATTATGGATCTAGTATGCTTACAAATGGTTTGTATGAATTAGATCTTAAAAGACCAATTCTACAAATAAATAGCAAGAAAAAGAGATTAAGCGACTAAAATCCTTCTTATTTATGGCATTGTAGGTTAGGTCATATTAATGAAACAAGAATCACTAAGTTACATAAAGAAGGATATTTGGATCCTTTCGATTTTGAATCATATGAAACTTATGAATCTTGTTTAAAGGGTAAAATGACCAAGCTTCCCTTTATTGTAAAGGGATAATGTACTAACGAGTTGTTAGAGCTTATACATTCAGATGATGTGGCCCTATGTCTACTCAAGCTAGAGGTGGATTTTCATATTTCATAACATTCACAAATGACCATTCAAGTTATGGTTATGTGTATCTAATGAAATACATGTCTGAAGCATTTGAAAAGTTTAAAGAATTTAGAATTGAAGTAGAGAAACAAACTGATAAGAGTATTAAGACACTTAGATCTGATCGAGGTGGCAAATACTTGGACCATAAGTTTCTTAGTTACTTAAAAGAGAATGGAATTCTCTCACAATGGACTCCATCTAGAACTCCATAACATAATGGGGTTTCTGAAAGAAAAAAGCGTACTTTATTAGATATGGTACGTTCCATGATGAATTATGCAGTTTTTCCAATTTCATTTTGGAGATATGCTCTTAACACTGCTACTTACCTATTAAATAGAGTTCTATCTAAAACCGTTGATAAGACTCCATATGAAATATGGACTGGTAACAGACCAAGGTTGTCACACTTAAAATTTTGGAGATGTGATGCTTACGTGAAGTGTGCAATGTCTGATAAGCTTGAAGCTAAATTACATAAATGCATGTTTGTGGGGTATCTAAAAGTTTTGGATATCAATTTTATCATCCTCTTGTACAAAAAGTGTTTGTCTCAACACATGCCATATTCTTAGAAAGAGAAGTTCTAGAACCACAAGCACACATCCAAATGGAACAAAAACTACAAATTGATACATTAAATGTCCAATCAATGGTTCAACAAACACATAGTCCATGACGGTCTGGAAAGGTACGTCATCCTCCTGTTAGATTAGATCTACATATTGAAAAACGAAGTGATGATGTGTCACTTATGAATGATGAACCTACTGATTTTAAGGAAGCAATGTCAGACATCGACTCTTTAAAATGGCAAGAAGCTATGAAATCCGAAATGGAATCCATGTACACTAACCAAGTACGGTCTTCGATGGATGCACCTGAAGGTATAGTACCTATTGGGTGCAAATGGATTTTTAAGAGAAATACTAATATGGATGGAAATGTACATATGTGCAAAACAAGGTTAGTGGCTAAAGGTTACAGACAAAAACAAGGAGTTGATTTTAATGAAACTTTTTTGCCAATAGCAATGCTTAAATCCATAAGGATTTTATTGGCCATAGCAGTATACCATGATTATGAAATTTGGTAAATAGATGTCAAAATAGCATTTCTCAATAGAAATTTGCAAGAGGATGTGTATATGACACAAATTGAAGGTTTTGAATCCAAAGAATTTCCTGATCAATTATGCAAGTTGCAAAGATCCATATATGGACTGAAGTAAGCGTCGCGGAGTTGGAACATCCGTTTGGATGAAACAATCAAAAAGTTTGGTTTTATAAAAAATATGGATGAGCCTTGTGTTTACAAGAAGGAAAGTGAGAGTGCAGTCATTTTCTTAGTGCTTTATATGGATGACATATTGCTCATTGGAAATGAGATTTCAATGCTTCAGTCTGTTAAGATATGGTTATCTAAGAATTTTTCTATAAAGGATATGGGAAAACCAAGTTTTATATACTAGGTATAAAGATCTTTCGAGACAGATCAAAGAGGTTGCTTGATTTGTCCCAATCCTCGTACATAAACAAAGTGTTAAAGAGGTTTAGCATGGAAAATTCCAAGAGGGGATTCTTACCTACATCACATAGTATTTCTCTTTCCAAAAGCATGTGTCCTAAGACATAAGAAGAAAGAGATAGAATGAATGGTGTTCCATATGCTTCGACTATTAGATTGATCATGTATACGATGCTAATACAAGACTAGATGTTGTTTATGTTTTGAGCATAACAAGCAGATATCAAGCTAATCCCTGTAAGAGTCATTGAACAACTGTGAAAAACATCTTGAAGTACTTGAGAAGGACAAAAGATATTTTTTTTGGTCTATGGAGGAATTGAACTAAGAGTTCAAGGTCATTCAGATGCTAGTTTCCAATTTGATTAAGACAATAGTAGATCACAGTCAGGGTATATTTTTACTCTTTGTGGTGGAACGGTTAGTTGGAAGAGTTCCAAATAACCAACCATTGCATATTCAACTACTGAAGCTGGGTATATTGCAGTTTTTGAGGCAACAAAGGAAGTAGTATGGATCAAGAAGTTCATCACTAAACTTGGAGTGGTTCCTGGCATTGTTGATCCAATAGTAGTGTATTGCGACAACAATGATGCTATTGTACAAGCGAAGGAACCGAGGTCTAATCAGCAATTCAAGTATGTACTCAGGAAGTTTCATCTAATCCAAAAAATTGTGAAACAGAAGGACATCCAGATAGAGCAAGTTCGCACTGAAGAGAATCTAACAGATCCTCTCACTAAGCCATTATCTTAAAAGAGACATGATAGATATATGGATGGCTATGGTATTCGATACATTGGCAATTGGTTTTAAGTGGGAGATTGCTGGTTTATGCCCTTGCAGCCAGTTTCGGTTGTATATTTATTTGTATAAATTATGTTTTATTCAATAAAAGGCATTTTTATCTTTGTGTTTTTAATTATTTAATTATTAATTATAAAGATAAAATCCCTGAAATAATTGTTATGCAATTAATAATTATGATGTGATTATAATTATGAGATTCAAATTGCATTTAGTATTATTCTTAAAATATTGAAAGCGCTCATTGTATGTGAATTTGTCGAAATATGTATTTTTTCAATGTAAATGTTTAATGTCGAACCAAGTTCTGAAGAAAAGTGTGAATGTGTATATGAATGAAATATGTGTATTCTCAATGTAAATGTTGAACGTCGGACCAAGTTCCAAAGAAAAGTATGAATGTGTATATGAATGAAATATGTGTATTCTCAACGTAAAATGTTGAATACCGGACCTATTGGTTTATGCCCTTATAACCAAATTTGGTTATATATTTATTTGTATATTTTTTTTATTCAATAAAAGACATTTTTTATCTTTATGTTTTTTTTGTTTAATTATTAATCATAAAGATAAAATTCCTAGAATAATTATTATGCAATTAGAAATTATAATGTGATTATAATTATGAGATTCAAATTGTATTTTCTATTATTCATAAAATGTTCATAGTCATAGTTTCATCAAGACGGGGTATTGATGAAATGGTTAGACTAGCACATATTTGTTTCTTTCTTATGAAAAGAAAGTAATCGATCTCATAGATTAAAGTGTGGAGATACTTAAACAAACATATGGGTACTTATTAGAGAAAAAAATCACTAAATAGACTCAATTATGAGAATCCCAAATAGAACATTGCTTGTCTATCTGTGGATTATCTTATTATGATGGTTGTATAATTGATCATTAGACTTGAGATTACCGATGTTATCTCATGTAGGAATTACTATGTTTCGATGCTACTTTTGTTTTATTCTTGAAGTAATTCAATTCAGTAGTTATTGGATATAGTATGAACTGTGTGGATATAGTTGAGTAAATCAATAAAGAATTCGTTATCTTAAAGTAATTAAGGAGAATGTTATGTTGTTCTTAATTAGTAATGATTTTGGAAATATCTGGCCAGAGTAAATTGAAATTTAGAAAAGTTGTTTTCAAATATCAATTATAAATCATTTACTAATTAGCGAGAACAAACATGATTAGATTATTTAGAGTAGACATGAATTTCATACTTTAATTTCATTTGGAATATTAGATGACGAAAGGATTAATTTATACATTATAACTATGCATAGACAGGTTAAGTCAAACCACTTTGACATTCCTAATATTTGGGTGGTCATGATATGTTGCTAGATGTCATTCATGATCTATGATTATAAATTTTTTAATTAGGGAATTAAAAATAAATTTAAAGGAGTTTTAATTTATCTTATTCTACTTATGAATTAGAATTGTAATTTATAATCATAGCTAACATATTAGGAATCTAATGAGTCATACATAAAAGATTTATAAATGAGAAATTGAAATTTGAATTAAGTTGGACTTAATTGAGAAGTTTTAGAAACTTTAAGGGTTAATATGTGATATTTGATCTTATAAGGATTAATTTATAATTATAATTAAAGCTTGACTTTAGCTGTAATTTTAATAAAATCCAAGGACATGAAAAATAAGATTTTTCATATAAAAGGAAAAAAATTAGAAATTTGGTAGCTAGCTCTACTTATATTTTTCCTCTCAAATTGGATTTGAGTTTTCTCTGAATAGATTTGTGGATACCATTAGAGGTCAGATAATTGAACAGCTCGTGGATTGTCGGATTCAAAGAATTAGAAAAATTGTAACTCACAATCGAAACAGATTAGTAGAGTTTTATCAATTTCTTTTTTTATATTTCTAATTAAATTCTATTAAAGTTGATTCTATGGAAAAGTTTTAAATTATTTCCGTTGCACTAAGATTTGATCTTACATTTTTTTCCAACAGGACCAAGTTCCGAGGAAAAGTGTGAATGTGTATATGAATGAAATATGTGTATTCTCAACGTAAAATGTTGAATGTCGGACCAAAGTCCGATAACATGTGAAAGCAAATATGATTGAGTGATATTAAGCACTTTTAATTGACTAAATATATATGATGCATTTCATTACATGAATGTGTGAAGCATAAAGATTGTTGTGACCGGAGTAGCCACCGAAAAAGAGCTTAAAGCTTAAAATGTGAAAAAAGGAGTTTAAAGCTCAAAAAGTGATTAAGAGCCAAAGGCTTACTATGTAAAATGAGCTCGGTATCTCCAACAGATACGGGACAATTATTAATGAATCCAGTATCCACAATAGATACCATACAATTATAGGCATTCGGTCACAACAATAACAATTGAAAGCGAGTCTCATAAGCACTGCATATGCATATGATAGTTATGATTTAAATAGCTGACTGATTTCTGAATGTGATATATGTTGAATGTGGTGAAATGAATGCTCAAGTGATATACAATGATTCAGGATTATTAATGAAATGATGTGAATTATATGATTATATGAATTGTTTGTATTATGTGATCGAGTAAGCCATCAAAGATGGTCACTCACTAAGTTTATAAAACTCACAAAAAATTTGCAATATTTTTTCAGGCTCCGAAGAGTACCTCATTAGGCAAACAGGAGTATATCACTGCATTCAAGTAAGAGATAAAGGTTTCGCATCTACATTTTTATTTCTTATTTTTGTATCAAATTGTGTTTTTTCGTAATGATTGTATCATGTGTACGTAAATAATTCTATTTTGTAATAACTTTTCAGATTGGAAATGTTACTCAATGATTTTAAAGTGTAATAATATTATGTTTATAAGTGTTTTGTCTCTGTGATGGGCCCAAGTAACTAGTGAAATTTCAATGAGTTGTATAATGTTTGTAATGCTACGATTGAAAAAGTTTCTGAATGAAAGTGAGCCCAATTTGATTATTGATTTCCGCATATGCATGCATTGTTGATTTGAAAATTTTTGTATTAAGCTCGATTGATAGACTGTTCTAGCATGTCACTCCAGCAAGGTACATACTCAAATATCACTCAGGATATTAGGTATGTGTTTTGCGAGAGTGAAGTGCTACAGAAACATCTCAAATGCAAACACCAAAGTTTCATTTCATAAAAACTTTTATGTTACATATTGGAAAACATCACTACAGCAAAAAGGAGCTTTAAACAATAGACAAAAAGCACATCACTATAGCAAAAAGGAGTTATAAACAATAGACAAAAAACAACTATAAGTATAATTATTGTTATCTTTTTTTAAAATAATAGAATTCATACCATTAGATAAAGAAGCACTGCTACTAGTGCAAGGCAACAAAGATTTTTTATTAGGCAACAAAATCAATAATGTTGCCTAAAATTTTGACTAAGGCAACAAAATGGTTTCAAACTATAACAAAAATATTGAATGGAATAACAATAATTTGAATCTTTATAAGGTAATGAATTGAATTTTTTAGGCAACAATATCTCATAATAAAAAGAACAAATTTTCCTTTCATTAGTAACAATATACAATAATTTTCATTAAGACAATAATAAATAACATTGAAAGTAACCATGCATACATTAATATATGTCCTAAAATATATATTGAAAAATGTCAATGACTAAAAAACTACATTTATATATGCTATAATATAGTTCGTATGAACTTAATGAAATTTAACCTTTAACAAATTCAAAATACAATACCAAAAATTTATTAACTAAAATATGCACCTATATTATCTTCCTCTAATCTATATGGAATATAAGAGTGTCAACTAAAATATTAAAAAAATACATGGGCACTTTAAAATCCTTCACAAAGCTCCTCCTTATCCACTGTTAGCCATTAACTTTATGGAAAAAAAATCCAGCAAGTATAGTAGAATTATTCCAAAACAACTATGCTTATAAACATCTTGATATATCTAAATAATAAATTACCAACTACTTTATTAAAACCTCTATTTAATAAAGACAAATTAATATAGTTCAAAAACTAACAACACAATGATTTAATTCTTTTTATAAACAAAGTCAGAAGAGATAAAGTTTTCAATCCACATTGGGTGCAATATATTTGCAAATGGAAAAAAAAAAGCAAAAATAATTTGCAACTGATCTTAATGCAAAAGACAATAAGCTATTAAATTAAAGAACTTTGTCATATGATATTATTCACTTTGATGTGTATGATTTGGAAGAATATAATATTTCAAAAAAATGCTTTAAGAATCTTCTTGGTGCATGTTTGGATGAGCTTATATCAGTAGAACTTTTATCAATGGAGCTTTTGTCAGAAGAGCTTCTCTAAGAAGCCAGTTATTGGCTGTCAATTTAAAAAAAAAAACTTTTTGAAAGAACTTCATACAGTAGACTGTTTGATAACATGAAAATAAAAAATATTTTTATTAATTTTAACTATATTAATTTGGTGAGGGAGATTGGTGGGGGAAAATTTAGAAGTTAGACGTCTCACCAAAGGATAAGGAGTTTATGTGGAGTGCTTTGCGGAATATTTTACCAACCAAGGAGAGGTTAAAGATGAGAAGAGTGGAAGTGGATTTAGGTTGTCTATGGTGTGGTGAGGAGGAGGATTTGAATCATGTTCTTGTGTCATGTTGTAAAGCTCATGGAGTTTAGAGGCAAGGTGGGTTTGTGGAGGAAGATACTAACCCTTCTTTTATTAATTTCTTCGTGTAGGTACTCAAGGGCGGTGATAAAATTCAGGTCCAAAAATTTATAATTTATGCAAGACACATTTGGATGACAAGTAATAATATGCTTTGGTATCACAAAAATACAACTTGCTACACAACGCATTTGGAAGCTCCAAATTTCTTGGAGCTTTGGAATCATTCTAAGATACTTGCGTCGACTTCTTCATCATCAATAAGTAGATTATTGCAGCGTTTTTCATCTTCTTCTCCGATGGACAACAGCAATAACAGTTGGCAACTTTTCATTGACGGAGCGGTATTTTATCATGAAGGTAACCTTGGATTTGGAGCAGTGTTGGAGTGCTCTGAGGGAGAGTTTATTAGAGCTTTTTCTGGTCATTATGTTAGTGGTGTGGATCCCTTGATTACGGAAGCACTAGCACTTCGATAATCCTTGCAAATTCTAAGACAGCAGCACATTGAAGGCGGTGGTATTATTTTTATGGATTTTCAAAATTTATTTTTCGCACTTAGCTCACCGAACTTTGATCTTTCCGAGTTGGGTACTGTTATTTGTGATTATAAGACTTTGTTATTATCGTTACCAAATATTTCCTATAGGTGGATTATAACATAAGTAAAATTAATATAAAAATAAACATTAAAATATATACAAAAGTCGAATAATATTATATAAATTTCAAAATAAACGTGAAGATGAATTTGTAGATATTGTGAAAATTATATATAAAACATAAAGACAAAAGTGATTAAAAAATAAGTTTATTAATTGATCTGAAAAATTTACTTGAAAAATAATTTTTTGACAAGCTTTAAATTTAGACTTTTTAAAAAGCTGTATTTTGACTGCCAAAAAGCTATATATATACTTAAAAAGTACTTTTCATTTTACAGCTAAACATTCATTTTTCTTTAAAAAAATTTCAATAAAAAAAGTATTTATTCACCCTCCAAAAACTCAACTAAATAGGCACTTAATTAAAGTTTAGATGTTAATAGGAAGATATTATTCTAAAAAGTATAAAAAGATTTGGGCCTGTGTAGTCACAGCCAATCGTAAACTAAAAGCATTAAGGCTATATATATAAAAATAAATAAAGATATGATATCTTTTATATGTCGAGGTCCAGACATGAAATTTTTGTATGATTTTGCCTTGAGGATAACGGAATAAACCAGACTGCTAATACAGTGAGAATAACGTTGGCGAAGTCCAAAATTTTAGTGTACAGTTCTAATCACTTAATGCAGCGGCATCCAAAAAAAAGCTCAGTTGTACAGATGAAGACGCATTTAAACAAGATGATCAACTACACTCTAAGCAGATCCAACCACATAAATACCACAATGAAGAACAAGCAAGCTATTATGACCTTCATCAGAAATGAAACAATGTTTGACAGAAGAGGATCAAATACTAGGAAAACATATTAATGGCAAATAAATCCTGAAAGAAAATCTTTAATTGATCACATTTATCTAACTAGGTAAACAAAAACAAGCATAACACAAACATACTAGAGGAAGGTAGAAGACCAAAGAACAACAGAATAATAATATATCCTTTGATAGAACTAGCTTGAAGCACACAAGTGCATGCAGCAAAATAATAAGATGAGACAGTTTCATAACACATGGAAACATTAGCTCACCAATACGGCACCAACAAGTTGTCCAGGGAAGAAAAAGCTCCCTTGTTACAATCCTCTATTATGTCGTCTACTGAAGCAAACCTGAACAACCAGAATAAAAATGTTTTGCAACTAATAACCATAAGAGAGGGAAATAGAGAAATGAAAGAAGGCCAAGTATAGAGTAAAGTAGACAGTCAACAGATGGAGTTCCTATGACTTTAACCCTCTAAAATTTACCAGAGCTCGTACTCAAATAGCCAATAATCAGTCTCTTCTCATATCATCAATATCTAAACAAAACAACCACCACTTACCAAGCTGAACATCCAACTTTATCCGTACCCGTCTGAGAGGAAGCTGCAACAGAACTATCAAAAAATTGCAGATGGAGCAAAGATACAAACTTAATATATGAAAAATGCAGGAGATCAATAAACAATAAGTTATGAACCTGAAAATCTAACCTTCTCCATACCAAACCAGAAAGAATATGTTCAAAGATTGGAAAAAGAGGAGAGGCAGATAAAATGAAAAACTAAGCTTGCAGATCTCGGTAAATAGTAATCTCAAATTTTGCTTTCATAACAGAATACCATCCCAATAGCTCTAATGATTCTCTTTATCAAAGTAAGTGACCACAGGCATCACCACCTAGCATTACGCCTGCACTTTCTATATAACAAGACCAAAGTTTAAAAACCAACACTAAACTTAACGAAGCCCTTTACTGTCACCGACACTCATCATGATTTTGACAAGTATATTACCTACACCTATAAACCAATTACTCCCACAGTTCTGTTCTGATGGATGAGAATAAGGAAAGTTCTTGCCATCTCTAAATATGGTTTTCCATATCTGAAATTTGTAAGAAACAATAACCCAAAATTCTTCAATAGCTCACTATAAATCCATTTTGAGATATGAAAATATATAGACCAAAAGAGATGCAGAGAGTCACCAAATAGAAGAAACATCCCTAGGGATTTACGAGTCACAACACATCACCAAGCACCCACAATATTTCTAAATTAGGAATTCTGTCAACATGAAAAGACTAATATCTAACATAGAGAAGAACAAATAAAGAAAATCAAATGTTGCATTCAGAATCAACCGAAAGACGACGACTTGTGAAACCAAGTAGAGATGAGAGAGTCACATGAACTTAAAGGACTCGATAATTAGGTGATTTGTAAATGTGTACTGTAAAAATATATTGAAGGTAGAGCTAGATGCATCAGCAGAAGAAAATCAATTACATTAGAAGAAAAATGTTACCCTTTATTATTGAACCCATCCCACAAAGACCAACACCTTTTAGTAAATAGATTATTGGAACTATAACAATAATTTTAAATGTTGCATATATAAGACTTTGTTGCAACTTTTTTTAATTTTAATGTCTTTTCTTATATGTAGCAAAAAAAATGTATTATTGTTGCCTTTTAATATTATTAAAGGCAATACTTTAAAAACTGTTGTGTTGCAGTAATTTTTAACAACATACATTTAAAGTGTTGCAAACAAGTCAGGGGGACATTTGGTTCATAGAAAGTAATAAGAATGGAAATAAGAATAAATATAGTAAGAAATGATAATGAAGTATAGCAACAATGAATTCAGAGGAATGGAGTATTAATGAAAATGTTACCTTTGTTAATATCAAACATGAGTTTTCATTCCATATCCATACCTTTTTCCCGCAGTGCATGCTTTTAAGATAACGTTTTATATATATATATTTGGCAAATATTTCTACCATATCCAAGAATAACATAGTGTTTGATTTATTATGAGACAATATAATAAATTAAAGACTTACTATATATATTGTGATTTTATCCACCAAAAAATATTGAGATTTAATCCATCATTCAATTGTTTTGGTTGTAAATTAAACATTATAAGGAAAACTAAGTTTTGAATACAAATTCAAGACATGAATTTCAATTGAAAAATCCAATCCTACGTTTGAATACAAATTCAAGGCATGAATTTCAATTTAAAAAATTTAATATAATGTTTGAATACATAATCCCCACATCTAGTGTCCAAGATAATAAATCACTATAGTAAGTCTTGCATTGAGAATTTCATACAATTAAGATAATCTTTTTGATTTCCAATCAATGAATAAAAACCATCTTCAAATCTTTGTGGATCATGTTTTTTACAATCTATCAACTAAAGGACTTGCTTCAGAATTCTTCAATCATCGTTTCATATTCTTTTTAGGTTTTTCTTTTATTTATTGTTATCTTATTTTTTTAAAAATAGAAACTTAAACATAACATTCGAGCAGTTTTAATTGCCTTAAGCAATTATCTTAATAATTACATTAATAACAATAGTATAATTGTCCAATATAATTACATTTCATATATTGGATAAAGACCATCATCCGTGTCCTTATCTTTGACATATATACTTATGTTAAGGTGGTTCATAAGTTATTTTGATATAAATTAATAAGATTTCAATAAAAATACAAAAAGATGGCATGTAAATAACATTAACGGGATTTAATAATACCATTAATTTAAGATAAATATATATTCTCAAATGTGGTGCTATTATTAAGAAAAGTTGAGAAATATTTTATAACAATTATAAAAGTTAGAACATCTGATATAATTTACTCATCTTTTCATCTTTTTATACATACAAAGGTAAGTTATTTTGAGTATTGATCCTTTAATAATGTATCAAATATATTTTTCCTTATTTTTAACATTATAAAATACATTATATAAAATATATATTGATGATCATAATGTCACATTGGTAATGATATAACTTATAATGTTGAAATAGAGACTTAATTAGTATGTTTAAAATATTTTTGAGGTGTCTTATAGAATTTTATGATATTTGAACCTAATTTTATTTTTTAATTTTAAAAATTTTAGCCCTTACAATAACATAATAAATTAATTTTTTATCATATTTTTCAAAATTTTACGATACATTACAACAAAAATGACATTCGGGAACAGGTAATAAGTGCTATTAAATATGAATGGTAACACTAATGAGTATACTATGACAGCCCATATTACTAAAGATATGATACTTTAGTAACCGTTTTGACATGTTATTGTCGAGTTTAATATGACTTTTATTGATAGCTGTAAATGCGTTTATATTACATTTTATAAATGTTACAAATAACTTTATAAATGTTATAAATTAGTTATTTGTAACATTTTTAAAATATTATATATTAACTTTTTTTAATATCCTTAAATTGCTGTAGATAAGTATTTTGTAATAGTTTTGAAATGTTAAAATTGATTTTTTCATAACATTGTTTAAATGTCATTATTGAGTTTATTATAGTATTTATTAATAGCTATAAATGACTTTATGTTATATTTTGTAAATGTTGTTAATTAACTATTTATAACATTTTTCAATTGTTACATATTAGCTTTTCACAACATTATTAAAGGGTTATAAACATAAATTTTGTAACATTTTAAAAATATTATAGATCAGTTTTCCATGACATTGATAAAACGTTGTTGTTGAGTTTATTATAGCATTTATTGATAGCTACAAATGATTTTATATTATATTTCAAAAATGTTATTAATTAGCTATTTGTAACATTTTTGAACTGTTATATATTAATTGTTTGCAATATCATTAACATGTAGTAGATATGAATTTTGTAACATTTTAAAAATGTTATAGATAGGTTTTCCATGACATTGATAGAATGCTATTGTTTAGTTTATTATAGCATTGTTGATGCTATTATAATAGTGTTACTAATATATCTTATGTAACTTATATAAATAATGGTACACTAATGTGGAAACAAATTTATAACTATAAAATTAACTTTTTAAAAACATATTTTGTTGTTCATCAAAGATGAGCAAATCATAGATAATGAACACATAGACACTGATAACAAAAAACAATAACATATGTCTCTAAATCATTATTCTAAAATAGTTCCTAAATTATTGAAACAAAAACTGGATATCATATCATCTTCAATTTTCATGTGCTACCTTCTCACGAATAATACCCTAGACTTCCACAATATACAACCATTGAGACAAAACTCATCAATATATTTTTCAAATATAGTAGAATGACATAACATATGTTATAAACTTAAAAAGAGTTGAAAACATGAACATTTAAATAATTAATACGAGACATTGACATAATACCAATAAAAGTAAATACTAAATCTTATTTAAAAAATCACGAGAAAATAGAAAAAAATAGTTAATTACCTACAGGTTAGTTTAGGGAAACTATGACAACTTTGTCAGTAGGCCAAGCAACTGTACTACTTACATCATCTTCAATATAAATCATTTCTGATGCTGGCCTCTGCAAAAAAGTAATAGGTACCTTAGCTATATCTATCTAAACTCTCATAGCATCAGGGCCAGTAGGAACATGATGAACAAGTGCATCTGGATCATTTGAAGAAGCACATCCTTCGGCTACTAGTTCATTAAACCCTCTCCAATCAAACAACTTGCATTTACTTTTGTACGGAATTGTTTTTGCAATCTTCAGCACCAAATGGATGCGTCAATTTTGAGAAACAAAAGTAACGACTAAGAGAAAATACACACACACACACACACACATAGCCAAGTGTACATTTTCATATAAACAAAAAATCTTACCGAGATGTTTTGAGATTTTTCAATTGTTTGCCTTTCACCTTGTAAACATGCATCTTCAGATTCTTCAAATGATTGGTTTTCACCCTGTAAAATCCATATGAACATCAAGCGTTTATGTAGCTCGGGATGCAAAATTGTGGTGGAGAGCTCGATTGAATAACAATTTAGATATGAGAAGATAGTGGATAAAAACATGGAAAGTTATGATCCATAAATTAAAGGACTAATTTCTTCTTTACAATACATTATAAGTTGCTCAGGAATCCCTACAAAAGTTATTACAAAAGGGAATAGTTCAAAGCTACGTAAATGCATTTACATCCATGATGTTGGACGTCCAAAAGACGTTTGACAAAGACAAGCTTTTTATATAGCACCTCATCCTTGCAGGACACGTACTCGATATTCATGATGATATCTGAGTATGTACCCCGCAAGAGTGACATACTAAGATAATCATTTGGTCAAAAATTCAAAACAAAACTGTGATTTGCTTAAAACAATGTACTCGTAAGTGAAAATCATTAATTAAAACGGGTCTACTTTATTTTAAAACATTTTCCATTCATTGATACAATTATAACAAACATTAGTATTCAATAGCCATTTGGTCCCATTTAAGATATAGAACAAATTACTTGCATGCATAATATCTTTACAATTCAATACAACACTTAAGACTACACTTTCAATAAAACATATAGAAATACATATGCAGGTGCATATTGATCCCGACACGAAACTCTTACTCGAATCCATTCTGGAGACCTTAAAAAAACCTGAAAAGCCAATTTTGATGAGTTTTGCGAACTCAGTTGAGTGAACCATCATTGATGATTTCACCGGATCACATACACATATCACATATTTCACAGATATTCATTCAGATCAT
>JANJEY010000001.1:38757064-38768921 GCA_024703695.1 Erythroxylum cataractarum | reverse complement strand
AAAACTAATCCTCCATGAATTTCTAAAAATCATTGAAGTCTCCAAAAATTACTAAAAATTATCTTAATATTGTCCGAATCAATAAAAAATTCATGATACCAATGTACCCAGAAATACCATGAATGCATGCCAAAATATCAAATAGACAGAACATAAATCGGACTACATTTGCTTCATATGCTAACCCCTAATTTGGGGCGTTACAATAAGGGTGTTGTTTATCGTGGGTGTATGGTTCATCGTGGCGTGACTTTTACAAGTCCTTGTGTGTAGTTTTATTTGTTGGACCTATAATGCGTGATGTGCTCCTGCTGTAGCCGTAAGTTGGTACTGAAATTTGCATGCATTAACCTATATTTTGTGAACAATTTTCATATCTAATTTGGATGAGCTAAACCCATTAGGAAGTTGTTATATTTCTATCTCAAGCATTTTCTATTTTGTTTTTAGTTATTTAATTACTCGAGTTGTTTGCTTATTATTTTTCATTAAAAGATTGTTGAGAAAAATCATCTATTGAGGTTAACACAAGTTGGTCGTGTTATTGGGTGTGAAAATTTTACATGGAAAGTGAAATTGAGAGATAGTGTCAATTTTAATTTTTCTGTTTTATTTTTGTGTTTGCTAGAAATGAATCGGAAAGTTTACGAAACTACTTTAACCGCTTATACGGCTTTTCAAAATCCTTTGTTTTCATTATTATATACCTATTTTGTTTTATGATCATCTATTCATTTAATTTTTATAAGTCTCATCTATTAGATGGATTGATGCTTATAGAATATAATAGACATATAATGATAAGAACAGGTGATCTGTTCTCATGGTTGACTAGTTAATGTTAGAGATTTTATTTTTTTTCTTTATTTTTGTCACATGAATTCTAAGTTTAACTCTAAGTTTGTTTATCCTTTTGTTTATTAAATACACTTTTATGTAAATTGTAAATCATTAATTACATATTACTCATTGATTCATAGTCCTTCGTAAAAGATTAAATTATTTGTTAAGGTTTCAAGTAATAAAATTTATGTAAACTACAGATAAATATCTTTACCGAAAAAATATGATGAGCTTGTTTGACAATCAACGGATTGCAATAGCTATTAGCTGATTTTATTAGCGGTTAACTAACAATGAATTATATTAGCTAATTTGACCAGTAGATAATATCGGTTGTTTATTAAAGATATTTGGTAAAATTAACTGTTTAATATTAGCTGTTTATGTGTAAAATAATTTATGATGGTATGATTTAATATTTATAATAACATAAGTGAAGAAATATGACTGAAGAATAGATTTTCTGTCTATTTCCCAACGAAGGATACAAAAATATATATAATATGCCTCCCTAGCAAACTCCTAGAATTACTCCTTTGATAGTGTTCTATTCCTATAATGAGTCCTAAAAGATATACATGAACTCTTAATTATCAGCTAATTATTTACAGGATATTTTAAATATATACATGATATCCTAATACTCCTCCTCAAGTTGGTGCATGATAGTCCCGAATGCCAACTTGCCAAGACGAAAATCAAATTGTTGTGTGCCAAGAGTTTTTGTTAAGATATCCGCAAACTGATTATAAGTACTAACATGCATCGTTGTAATGTTGCCGACTTGGATTTCATCACGAACAAAATGGCAATCAATTTCGATATGTTTAGTTCTCTCATAAAAAACTAGGTTGGCAGCTATATGAAACGATGACTGACTATTACAAAAAGAGCCACATAGGTTAAGGATGAGACACTCGTAGATCTTTCAAGATAGCTTTGAGCCATTTCAACTCACAAGCTATGGTGGCCATGGAGCAATACTCAACCTCTGCTGAAGAGCGGGAAATAGTGGCTTATTTCTTTGTTTTCCAAGAAATAGGAGATTGATTAAGCAAGACAAAGTACCCAATTAAAGAGCATCGTGTGAGAGGACAACTAACATAGTCGGAGTCACAATAAGCAGATAATTGGAGATCACAAGTAGACTGAAGGAAAATGTCTGGGCCTGGATGGATTTTTAAGTAACGAACCACCCAAATTGCAGCATCCCAATGCTCCTGTCTAGGATACTACATGAATTGCGCCAGGATATGAACAGAATAACTAAGTTTAGGCCAAGAAATAGTTAAATAGATAAGTCCCCTAACTAGTCGATGATACGTCTCAGGATCTTGCAAAAGGAAAAGCAACAAGTTTGGCTCCTAAGAGTCTAGTTTTAGATATTATATCCAAAATATATTTGCGTTGGGAGAGAAAGATCTCATTAGGTCCTTATACCACTTCAACTCCCAATAAGTATTTTAGAAGGCCAAGATCCTTCATATATAAACACTTGCTAAGGTAGTGCTTGAAACAAGAAATGAGATCTTCATTATTTTCGACAATGATGAGGTCATCAACATATATAAGAACACATAAGATAGTGCTACCACTGTGATAGGTAAAAAGAGAATAGTCTACTAGTGATTGTTGCAAACCATACCTCTTTAGTGCAATTGCAAGTTTAGCAAACCAATTTCGTAGAGCTTGTCATAGCCCATAAAGAGACTTCTGTAATTTAAATACTTTCGTAGTGTCAATACAAGAGAATCCTGGAGGAAGTTTCATATAGATTTCTTCATTAATATCACCATGTAGAAATGCATTATGAACATCCATCTAACGTAAAATCCATAAACGAGCAATAGTCACAGCTAATAATGTCCGTATAGTTACCATTTTTGCAATTGATGCGAATGTCCCATTATAGTCAATGCCTTCCTTTTGGGTATCTCCTTAAACAACTAGTCGTGCCTTATGATGTTTAATAGTTCCATCTAAATTATACTTAATCTTGTAAACCTATTTACAACTAATAGGTTTCTTCCTAGAGGGTAGTGTTCTAAGGTCCATATACCATTTCTTTCAAGGGCTTAAATTTCGAGCTGCATGCATGCCGCTATACAAGATGCCTTCCTGCTTCAGAAAACTAGGTTGGTTCATGGCGCGGTAATAGTTGTAAGAAACTTTCTACGTGGTAAAGAAAAATTAGTGCAAGTCATATAGTGTGCAATTAGATATGGCGTACCTGAACACAATGAAGATGGAGGCGAGACAGTTGGGGGTTCATTAACATGGTTTACAGTATGACATATGTAGTCTTTCAATCTGCTAGGGGGCCTACCGTCCTTGTGGCCACGTCCAAGCGATTCTATACTTACTGTCTCAGAAGTGGGAGGGTCTACATTGTCTACATGTCTAATGGAAGTGGTAGGGACCACATTTCTTTCATGTCCATTAGGACTCAAAGTGGTATATATTAACGTTGAAATCATCAATTAAGGGTGAGCCATTATTCCACAAAGTATTAATGGATGTAACTGGGATGATGGAGTTATCTGAGATATAAGGAAATTCATTTTCACAAAATACATCACGAGAGTCAAAATATCCTCCATTACTAAGGTCATAAAGATGCCACCCTTTCTTACCATAAGAGTATCCAACAAAGACATTTTTTCTACTTCGGTCACCAAACTTATCCTTTTGTTGAGATCAGTTCTGAGCGTAGCATAGACACCCAAAAGTACGTATATAGGAGTAGTTGACTAATTGCTTTCTCTTTTGTTCTTGTTGCATTAAACTATTCTAGTGATGATATGGAATGAATTTGACATGTCGAACTTTTTCAAAAAATTAAAGAAAAAAAAGAAAAGGAGAAATGAAAGAAAAGTAAGCTGACAAGTTCAAAATAAGGTATATTTGTATAGAAATTCTAATTTATACACTAATTGAGATAAGATAATCAATTTGTAATTTATTACTTATATGATAAGATAGGATATGATGTCATTTAACTAAAATAAGTTAATACTAGGATAAAGTTAATTATCAAATGTAATTACAATTAAAAAGATGTGCTATTATCAACCTCTTCAAGTTCAAATATTAACTTGCGATGTAACCTCCTATTGTTGAATTATGCTAAAAGAGTTGTTGAGTTATGTTGAAAGAGGTGAAGTATCATCAGTTGATTCATGATGCTTGGACGATGGAGTGATGGATCTGCCAATTATTCGATTAGGTCACAGATAAGTAGTATAACTTTGACTTAATTTTGAAAGTTGTAATAATAAAATTGGTAATGTTGGTAAATGGTCGTGAAGTGTCGATAGTATAAATTGAGAGGTTTTGTGTATAGTAATATAGTAGGGTTGCATTTATGAATAGTATAGTAGTATAGTATGGCTGCGTTTATGACTGATATAGTATATAACGTGTATGACTGGCATAGTAGTATAGTAGTGTAGTACGTCAGAAAAAATATTATAAGGCTAAAACTATTCTAAAGCTTGAAAATGAAAGTTTCTCACAGAGAAATCAACTGGAGATCTGTTTATTTTGGTCTTTGTTTGGATTGTTGGCAACCTCATTTGCATGGATTATATGTGTTGTGGCTAGAAAATCCATGAGGTGAAGTTGGAAAAAAATCGAGAGTTAGTTGAGAAGTTATAAGAAAAGTATATTTGTATTGATTTATTTATACACTAATTGAGACAAATTCATTCAATCTAAACTAAATGATAAAATAGGCTATTATATTTCTTAGTTATGATAATAAGATAAGGATGTCTAATGTAATATGGAGGGTACGGGGAATGCTCATATTGCTTTATGATATCTTCACGAAGCTCTAGAGTGCAACCAGAGATCGTTAGGAGCGGATCACATGCAGACAACAAGAAGCTACCATGCGATAGCCATAGCTCTTTCACTAACGGAAGCATATTCCTTAAATGTTCAAATGAGCAAACTACACTTGACATACTTCAAGAAAAACTTGGATCGGAGGATCTCCACACTTAGAACGCTACTATGGCTTGACTATTTTGAATCTAGGGTTCGTGAACAGTAATAAGAAGCTGCAAGAAATGGAACTCCTAAGCCATATGCATCCATTGCAAGCAAATGTCATCTTAGTGTATAAGATCTAGTAGATTTCATCAGTCTGGGTCAAGATTCAAGAGGAGGTGATACACATAGGAAACAGAGGCGTACAAACATTAAAAGAAATTTGTCGTTTATCAATGAAAAAATATGACAAAAAAACGATAGAATTTCATCGGCAATTATAATTACCGACAGAATTAGATGACGGACAAATATGTCATTAATATGGTTGTAGGTAACTTTAACGATGAACTTTTCATGTGTCTTTTCTTCGGTAAAATTTACCGATGAACATATGTAACAATCGGTAAATTTTACTGATGAATGTGTTTCCCTCGGTGAACCGTAGTTAAAATAGTTGCAAAGATTTCAATATTACCGATAGAAGAAGAATAACGATCGGCAAATATCGAACAATTTACCAACGATTTGAGTTATTTTATCGGTAAATATATTCTTATTTTGCGACAGTCTTATATATTCCGTCGGTAATTTAAAGTAAGATTTTTTTTAAAATCTGACATTAAATTAAGTTTTATTTCATGATCTTATGATGAATGTATAATTTCAACAGTTATGAAGTATTTGTGCATAATAAATTTATTTGTTTATATATTTAATTTGTTTTAAACAAAAATTTAATTGATGATATAAAGTTGAAATTTTCTTAATTGATAATAAAAACATTGCAGTGTATATAATAATTCTTTGTAATTGAAGGCAAATGACTACAATAATCCTAATGTGCTGGTGATTGTGGGTGCTCTGAGATGCCACCCCTGCCCTTCAACTGCTCCATCTCCTATCCCAGCTCAGCCATCTGCTCTATCAATGTCTACATTGTGGTCCGAAGCTCAGTGACTTCATTGGTTTGTGTTGGTCTAGTAGAAGCTACTGTACTGGACATGGAGGATTGCAAATAATATGTGTTCGCAAATAAACCTAGCCCGAATATCCTTCCACAACGGTCCCTACCACCCACAACATCCAGATATGTCTGAGTCTCATTAACAAGTTGTTCCTCTTGAGATTATCGTTGAATGATTTGTTGTATTTGGTCCTATTATTAGGAAAAAATGTTTACATTAGTAAGGGATTATTATTAAAAAATAATAATAATGCATTAATTTCACATATATTCAATTCTCTGCATCGACTGTTGACGAATGTTACACCATCATGCTTCTTCGTGTGAGTGTACAAAAACAACTGAGTAGATGTAGGCCTCATGCCCAAAAACTTTTCCTACATATTTAACCTAAATTGTTAGATGTGAACTATATTTTATAAAAATTTCGGCAAAGTTTCCTCTATTTTTATGATATTTCCCTCTGTTGAGCAAATAAAATCACTCAACCCAACTATAAATAAATACTATATGGCTAATGTCATTTGAATACCTGCTAAAGCTTCTCTTCAATCTTCTTCAAAATATAAATACTGCCAACAAATGAGTTCCTACAACCAATTCCCAAAATCGTTCACATTTTACAAAGCGGGATATATTAAAACAATAGTCAAGAAATATTATAATCAATCAAGGACATGAGTTATACGAGGAGCCTATTGAAAATTCGGAAGAGTTTTTTTTCTATAAAATGGATACCCCCTTTTGACATAATGGTCATTCCTGCAATAAAAATGCACTTTTATATCCACTAGTAACCACAGTTCAATTTTGGTCTCCAAACTATATGTCTATTCTCAATTGAGTCCACATTTATATCGCAAAATCTATAATAATCCAATTCAAAAATCAAGTATACCAATTTCTAACCCATATACCCTCATTTATAGTTAATACATCAAGGTATTCTCAATTCTAATCAACAATAACTCAATTTAGTCAATTTCCTTCATTTATATAAGAACATAACCCTTTCTAAATTTTTAGGTACCTCGAGAATAATATTATTTAGGCCTTAGTTGTTAGGATTTCTAAAAGTCATCTAGATTATTTAGGAAATTCCTGGGCACGAGAATTAGCGAGGAAGTCCAATATTTTGGAGTCAAGATAGTTCCTATTACATTTAATAAATCTTTAAGGCTCATTAAATTTAGAGAAAGTAGCAATTAGGTTAATTAATATTTTAAAATACTTGGGATAATTAAGCTGTATCTTACTCATAAGATTATCATTTTAATTATGGCTCTAGAAGTTTCGAATATAATAGGTAATGTTGAGGAATTGGGCTCAGATGATAATGTTGTGCATAATGGTAAAGTTAATGTGAGAAATTGAGGAGGATTAATAAAATTTTGCGATCACAGGAGGTGTCTCCCAATCTTTCATATCTTGATCTATCATCAAGTTTGGAGAGCATCCAACTACATAAAGGACATACATATATGAACATAGCCATAAAAAATCTTAAATGCATGATACGTGGTATTCTGCCACATTTTTTCTAAATGAATCCACTTAGACCATCTCTTTGGTATGTATCTACGTTAACATTGTAAATAAGTTTTGAAAAGAATTACTAATTGCCTCTGTTTATCTATAGTCGATAAATACTTTTACTATCTCGGAATTTATATATGAATATTTAATGACTATAAAATGAGAGGATTCGATTCTAAATTTATTCTTCAATGAAATTAATATTGAACTCTATCCACCATCCCTTTTTTTATAGATATAGTTGTAACTTCCTTGGATACGTGACATTCTCATACTTATTCCTATGACATATCAAGCATATCTTTATATAACTTTGAACATCTCTGTTTAAGCTTACTAATTAGTTTTACCTCCTCTTAATAGTATTTGTGATTCTTGAGTGACGTCTTTAAGACCCATTATGTCTTATAGATATCAACTTCTCTCTTAATTTGTTGCCAAATACGATTCCATTCAATTTAATTAGTAGGTAAAACATGTACTGATTGTTAAACTTGATTTTCCTTTGCACCCTAGATTCCAATTCTAGCTCTTTTAAGAACTCCCAGTCTATTTACTGTGATGCCTCAAAATTCTTTGTGTGTAGGGCTAGTATTACTTCAATTAAATCTTGGTTATTAATCAGAGGATTGGATGGGTTTGTTACCCTATAAATTACACAATGGGTTGGATGTCTAGAGGCGGGTGCTGGGGCTTAGGATCCCTAAGAGTAATAACCCATGAGGTAGAAGCTATAACTCTCTATTTGTTGCAATGAGTGGCTTTTTCTTCTACCTATTTTTTTGTCACGCTTTTTAATGTCTTGTTATAATAGATAGTCAACCTAAAAAAACTAACATCAACTAACTTACAATTATAATAACTATCTTCTTGCATTTGCATAAAGGAAAGTGTAAAATAAGTCTAATACTGCTACTAGCAAGTTTATGACAATTTAGTAACTATGAAAATGTTAAGATGCCCTTATATGAAATACCCAGTTAACCAACTAAACCTAAAAAAATTCACTATTATTATAGTATGTCAGTTTTAACATTCAAACTATTTCTATGTTGATATATAAACAAAAGAACAATCCTTTTTTTTGGATTACAAAGGAAAGATCACAAACAATCTAGCGCATATGTCAGGAATACAACATTTCGTGCGCATCTCTGTGAAGAAGCTCCTAGACGACCTCCGGAGGCTACTGGAGAAGGTGCAGGCCTGGACTTAAGAAAATTGCACAAGTCGCCAATATGTTGGCACACTGGTTCCCCTCGCGAAAGGCATGCTGAAGATGGACCTCCTAGTCACGGTGTAAAAGGCCACGGATATCTACAACCCAGAAGTATCCTCAGTTAGTACTCCTTGGGAGGAAGAGAGAATGTTAATGACCTCCAAGGAGTTTACTTTGACGATGATGCATCAATAACCTAGGTCTCAGGCCAACGTAAGACCTGATAGAACTCCCCAGAGTTCTGCAGATAAGGGTGAACTCCACCCAATATGTTGCTAGAACCCACCGCACCACTGCCCTTGACTATCTCTAATTAATCCTCCGGCTGAGGCCTGAGTAGACCCTTGTTTAACTGCTCCATCCGAATTCAATTTCACCCAACCCTCCAACGGTTTAGTCCAGCCCACTAGACTCCCCACAGACAAGTCCTGGGTTGGGAAGACACAATTTTCCATAGTGTTAGCTCGAACAATCCACTCCATATAGTCTATTACAGCTCTGGTACCATCGTCTGGCCATACAAAACCCCTCTCAAACAAGCTACTATTTCGCCATTTCTATAATAACTAACAGGCTACTCTGTAGATAGTAACTCACTCAACACGTTGTACTTTCAAATGGTTGAGGAGATTGGAAACCAGCCAGATCCCCTCATATCCTTAATCTATAATACAATATGTAAAACAATTCAATCGACTGCTCCCATTAAAATTTCTCACATATTAAATGGTAAAACAATCTAAGCAAAATAAGGTTAGTACTATAACATGCTAAGAGGGCCTAATCAACCCAATAAGTATCAACATAAACACTAATAAACATGCATACATATCACATTATCCATAACATTCATACTCCACAAATATCCAATTATAATCATCAAAGTCGATGCAATGTTGTGTTCAATCAAATTCTCATAGAAAATTTTCAATTAACCTCAACTATAAACATTAAACAACCAATCATAATTATAACCAGAGTTAAAAATGACAACTCAATCTAATGTAGTAAAAAAAACATTAGGGCATGCTAGAAAAATTTCACTATTAACCAATTTCATCCATGAATAAATTAGATAAACACTTAAACCTGAATTCAATTATTGATTATTCCAAAATAACCATAGTAGCTTCCAAATTCCATACACAAACATTTACATATAAATCATTTTGTACATGAAACAAACAATAAATCAACTACAAGCATCAACCACATTTTTTTTCATTTCGGTAGAATAATGAAGGGCCGAAACATCGATATACCTTCATCAAAAGCGCAGCTCTACGGTCGGAGAAGATGACGTCGTTTGGTTTTAAAAATATTGAACAGAAGCAGATGACGGACGACGACGTTTTAATAGTAGTTGAAAATTTTTTAGGCAAGTTTATCGACGGGTATACGATAACCGTCAATAATTGGCAACAATTTCTTTAACATTGCCAATTTTCCGTTGATAATTAGATGATTTCTTGTAGTGAAAGATGCTGCAGGTTCATGATAAAACCATTCAAGGTGATCAAGCAGCAACAATGAAAGATGCGGTGAATCATGATGACTTGCAGAGTTTAACAGTCATGGTAGATGATGTTGAGGAAGTGAACGTGGACACAGTTCATTATGATGAAGAAGAAGAAAACGATGCTGTTACTATATTCAGGTCAATATTTTCAAGTGAAGAAGTTGAGGAAACAACCTCGAATGATGGATGGCAAGAAGCCAAATCAAAGAGGACGATTAGGTAATACTAATGGCAGGAAATCTAGTCTGAGGCGACCAGCTTTGGCAAAGCTTAAAACAAGTGAAGATTATCTAATGTAATTACAATTAACAATATATGATGTTATCAAGAAGAGAGGAATCCAAAAAAGGGAATATATAATTAATAAAGTTACACTGGAAAGGAAAAAGACATATTATTCAGCAGCTTTTATTGATGATTGTTCGTGTATATATAGGCATACAATAGAAGATTCTGGAGAGGTTGTAATTAGTTGTGTTGTTTGGACATGGACTTAGGTGTTGTTGGCCTGATCCATTAGGCCCAGGCTCCAGATATTGTTGCTTTTAGAGTCTTCCTGCCCATTGTCTCTTTTAGCTCTTATTTTGTCCATCTGTTCTCTTTCATCTATCAGCCCCCTGTAAGCTGGAAGACATTATGGAGTCCAAGCTTAGTGAGAAGTGAGTCAAACTGAGGGTTGGGTAAAGCCTTAGTAAATATGTCGGCAAATTGAGAGTGTGAAGCGACAGGTAGAAGGTGTATGAGTCCAGATTGGAGTTTTCCACGGACGAAGTGGCAGTCGATCTCGATGTGCTTCGTCCGTTCATGAAAATTTTTTTTTTCGCAAGATGGAGGGCCGATTGGTTGTCACAATAGAGGTAAGCAGGGGTTTGAGGAGAAAAGCCGAGATCTTGCAACAGGTAGAACAACCATTAAAGTTCACACGATGTCATAGCTAGGGCTAGATACTCGGCTTCAGAAGAACTGCGGGAGACGGTATCCTGCTTATTGGATTTCCAGGAGATAAGAGACGAACCCAGAAAGATGCAGAAGCCGGTGACATATTTTCGAGAGTCGGGACATGTGGCCCAGTTTGAGTCAGAAAACGACCGTAACTGCAAGGTGGAATCACGTCGAAAAAGGATGCCTCGACCAGGAGCTGTTTTAAGGTATCGTAAAACCCTCTGAGCTGCTTGCATATGCATTTGTGTGGGTTTGTCCAGAAATTGGGAGAGTTGTTGAACGGCGAAGCTAATGTCCAGTCGGGTGATGGTCAGGTACAAAAGTTTGTCAATGAGTCTACGATATCCAGTGATGTCTGTGTGAGGTTCTCCATCCGCCGTCAATTTGGTGCGGGGAACCATCGGAGTAGAAAGGGGCTTGCAGTCCAAGAAGCCAACTTCAGCCAATAAGTCTAGTGTGTACTTCCGTTGGGAGAGATTGATCCCAAGAGATGATCGGGCCAGCTCCAAGCCGAGGAAGTACTTGGCAACACCGAGGTTTTTGATCTGAAAGGTAAGATCTAGAAAATCTTTAGTATTTTGGATGAGAGTCAAGTCTTTACAGGCTAATAAAACATCATCAACATAAACCAAAAGTATGAGTAATGTATGATTTTCTGTTTTTAGGAACATGGAGTAATCCGAGGCTGACTGCTGGAACCCATGAGAGAGCAAAGTAGAGGTGAGTTTTTCATGCCACTACCTACTGGCTTGTTTAAGCCCATAGATACTCTTTTTCAACTTACAAACCATTGTGGAATCAGGTAGAGGAAGTCCTGGGGGAGGCTTCATGTAGACTT
>JANJEY010000001.1:38742957-38754156 GCA_024703695.1 Erythroxylum cataractarum | reverse complement strand
ATGGTAGGATTCGAACTCATGACCATTTGGTCATAGAGGCTCTGATCTCATGATAAAGTTACACTGCAAAAGAAAAAGACATATTATTCAGCAGCTTTTATTGATGATTGTTCGTGTATATATAGGCATACAATAGAAGATTCTAAAGAGGTTGTAATTAATTGTGTTGTTTGGACGAGCTTGGGTGTTGTTGGCCTGACCCATTAGGCTCAGGCTTTAGATATCGTTGCTTTTAGAGTCTTCCTGCGCGTTGTCTCTTTAAGCTCTTATTTTGTCCATCTGTTCTCTTTCATCTATCAATAATATTGGAGCTGTGTTAAAAACACACATTCAAAACACGCCAATGGCCCAACTTCTTCTTCTTCCACCCAATGTCCTGACTTAGAGGAAGCTTTTGAAGTTGAGAGGTCTGCGAACAATTGAACTGAACAAGCTGAAAAGCGAAAGGTCTCTTCCCTGGGGAATGCAGAGAGTAAGTAAATTATATCTTTAGGTACACGTTCTTCCTATTTAAATCTTCAGACTTTTCGAATCTAGAGCTCAAGATGACCTTTTCAGTTAGTCTCCCCAAGCCATTTATTATCTCGTATGTATTTTTATAGGGTAAGATTGTAATTTAATAAACCTAATTGCTATTGAGAGAACATCATGTTTGTTAGAGATAACGCTTATTTTTCAAGTAATGCAATTTCTCCCTCAAAAAAAAAAAAAGTAATGCAATTTCTCAGTTGCTGTATGTTCATTCTAACTAGACGTTACCGACTCTTATTGGGTTTTTTTTTTAAAATGTTATTGTTATTAAAATAAATTATAATAAAGTGAAAATGAGATATTTAATTAAGTGAGGTGAAAAGGGGTTGGTTGAGCTTCAACGTCTCGCAGCAGCAAACTCACCCAACCAAAAATCAATCATCACGTCTATTTTTGTCATTTCACACAAGTATCGCTTTAAAACCGACGAAAAGAGCAGGTATAACACGGAAAGAGAGATCAAAAGCCAAGACCGATGCTAAGGGCATTATCGGAAATTAGGCGCTCTCTGTTTTCTACCACACTACTACGACTACGAGTTTGAATCCTCATCGGACAATTATAACGCAAATTTGAATTTACAAAGGAATATATTTTTTCGTTTTCCTCTTCTGCTTCGCATTTATTACATGTGTCGGTGCTTCTAGTTCTTCTCCTCCTCCTTGTGCGTTTGTGCTCAGAGTCTCGAAAAAGAGGGGAGGTGTTTGGGTCCCGATTAAAACGCCTCATCTCTTCATTAACTAAATTTTGTATCTGTTTATTCAATCGTCATGGCGTCCGAGAATTTCACCGACAAGAACGCTGTGTTTAGGAAGCTTAAGGCCAAATCAGAAAATAAGGTTTTTTTTTCCAAAAATCTTTTTTTGCTTCTTTACATGTCGATCTGGTTCAGATCCTACAGTTCTTAGATCTGTGATCTTGATCTTGGGTCCTTTTTTTTTTTTGCAGATGTGTTTTGATTGTAACGCGAAAAATCCTACTTGGGCTTCTGTTACCTATGGGATCTTTCTGTGTATCGATTGCTCCGCTGTTCATCGTAGCCTTGGCGTGCATGTCAGTTTCGTAAGGTGATTAAAGTTGTTCTCCTTTATCTTTCTGGTTTGAAGTTTTCTAGCGTCTGGGTTTGGTTTATAATGGCTATTTTTGATCGAAGATTGTGTAAATTTGGGAGTAACCTGGTTTGTGTCACAAAATTAGGGTCCCTTGGAAAATTGGTAGTTAGATTCATGCGTAAAGATCTTTAGGTAATCGGACTTGGGCTGGGGTTGGGACGGGTTTGGAAATGTCTTGATTTGGGGAATCGTAGGAACATGTTCGATTTGTTTTCTGGAGAAATTACCATTTGTTAGTTGTTACTGGAAGATAGAAGGTGCATATGGTGAAACAATATTCTCGTCTACGGTCTCAGATGCTGAACTTATAATCGTGGCTGTAGTTTTGAGGACTCCACAACCGCATTGGAAAAAAAAAAGTGCATTATTCTATCGATTTTTATTTCGGTGGCATTTGTTATCTTCTCTTGTTCATTTTTCCTAGTTGTGCATATGATGCTTGAGCTTACTAATCGAGTCTTACCATCAGTGCTTAAACTGTTCACAATATGAAATGTCTATTACCCAATTGGTGGAAAGATCTGTTTTGTGTTTAGTTTCATTCTGGGGATTTATGCTTTCAGATGGTCCACAAAACATTTTTTGATTAACATGTACTGTTGACTGGATGCAGGAATCATGCATTCCTTTTGTACCATTTACGAGGATATATGGTGTTATTTCCTTGTTGATACAGTAATTTATCTTAATAGATTCATTGGATAGGAAAAGGAAATGTTGAATTTGGTTGAAAATGGAGCCTATGTTTTGCAGTACTTGTACAAATGCCTTTTATGTCTCTTTTACTTTCACTGTAATCCCGGAGCAGAACTTCAGTAAGAAAGCTGTAAAGGGAGAAACTGTAATTATTTACTTGTTTGTTGGTAGGTCAACAAACCTAGACTCATGGTCTCCTGAGCAACTAAGAATGATGAGCTTTGGGGGAAACAACCGTGCGCAGGTTTTCTTTAAGCAACATGGTTGGACTGATGGGGGGAAAATTGAGGCCAAGTATACATCCAGAGCTGCTCAATTGTATAGGGAAATACTATCCAAAGAAGTCTCCAAAGCCATGGCTGAAGGTACAGGGTTGCCATCATCACCTGTTACTTCTGAATCAGTCCAAGCAGAAAATGGAATTTCCAATGTCAAGATCAATGATACTCCTAAAGAAAGTTCAGTAGCAAGGCAAGGAACTTCCGATCCTCCTTCACCCAAAACTGCTCTCCCAGTTATCAGTACTACGGTGAAGAAGTCTATTGGTGCTAAGAAAACTGGGAAAACAGGTGGTCTTGGTGCAAGAAAGCTCACTACAAAGGTAAGAGCTCTCTTTCAGCTTTTTGAGCATATAGTTTTATGGATATTCGATGTATGCATAATTTTCTTGTTGTTATATGGCTCATTTCTGATTGTATGAATTTATTGATTGCAGCCAAGTGAAAAACTTTATGATCAAAAGCCTGAAGAACCAGCTCCTGTTGCTCCTTCCTCTAGTGGCAACACTCCAAAAGCTGGTGCATCTTTTACTTCTCGCTTTGAGTATGTAGATGGTATCCAATCTGCTGAGCTCATTTCTAGTGGTCCACAAGTAATTAGCCATGTATCTCCACCAAAGTCATCAAGCTTCTTTGCTGAATTTGGAATGGATAGTGGTTTCCAGAAGAAAGGAAGCTCTAATTCTTCAAAAGTACAAGTAAGATATGTGCCGACCCTTATTGTATAGGAATGACTTCAGAAAACATTTTCAGTCTTTGTGGCCTTAATATAGGTTACTGTGCACGGTGGTAATCATAACTGGCATATAAATAACAGATATCTGGCAGGATTACGGGGCATATATTTTCCATTAAATGTAATTTAGCTGCATTATGAATAAATTGGTGCTAACATGAAATGGAGATATGTTTGCACTTGGCTACCAAAATATTTGTGATTCAAATCTTAAGCACATTCATCTTGGATAATTTTCAGTTTAGTGTTTGTTATATGAATTTATTCATATGAGAAAAATAAAAAAAGATTATATCATACTTGAGATTGTTTAATTTGAAAATAATTATCTTGACTACTCTATGAACCTGTTTTTAGCTATTGGGAGAAGCATTTATACATCAATAATCTATTCCTATATGCTATGGAGTTTTAAGTTGTAGAATCATACGCGGCAGTGGTAGTCAACAATGGAATAAGTTAAGCCTGGACTGGTTGAAGTTGCCTCATATAGTCTTGATTTCAAAATTTCTGTGGGGGTCTTGATTCGCATGCTTGGTGCTAGTTGCTTCTTGTGCATAGATGATCCCATCATTTTGAAGCTCTGAGTGGTAACTGGCAGGTCTCTGTTTTTGTATTGGGTTTTGCACTAGAAGTACTGATCTTGTAACAATTTTTTGTGTGTGATCACATGCAAAACATGATAAACATCACGTGGAAAAAATAATACTTCATTTAGTATGCAGTTTCTGGGGGTTAAACTTATGTTTCATTACCTTATGCGTATGCTATGCTGTTTAAGATACGTTCTTTACAAGATATCACAATAATTTTTTTTTTTAATAAATTTAAAGAGGGAGGTAAACCATAGAAGGATTTACCATTGACATTGGAGATACTGTGCTTCTAGAATATCTTTAGTTAGACAAACAGAAACAATAAAACCATGTCATTGCGAAATTTTTCGCAACTATATGGTGCAAATTGGTTTTCCCATTTAAACTTAAGCTAAAAAAGAGGGCTTTCTTCTTATGATTGTGGAGCATGGTGAATAGGATGGACCAGATGGTAATAGATAAACATATCTACTCATTTTCTCTCTGAGATTAACTGATCCCTGTTGTTTAATCATTTGGAAGATGTTAAATTCTTATCAAGACTCCATATTGCTATTCATGTGCATGCTTGGCGTGGCATATGTGGTTCTTACCAACTGTCTGTGTATTCGTTCATCTTGTATATTATGTACATCAAAAGAAAACTCTTGAATTAGCCTGAAAGTTTTGCAGTTTAAAGTGAGTACTTTTTCACTTATTAATGCTGTGATACCCTTTCTTTTTACAGGTGGTATTTCTGTTCCATTTTCTTATGTAGTCTGACTTTTATGTTGTTACTAATTTTCAGTGTAGTGTACCTGTTTGTTGTACTTTTAACTATGGAATACTGCTTTACTTCTCCTTTTAGCTATAGGCTAAAATTTGCACATGTGCAAAATTATTGGAATCTATTTTTGAAAATTACATAATTTAGTATCCTAAGCATATGATGTGGTTTTACATCATGTTATTACAGATTACAGAAACAGATGAAGCAAGGAAGAAATTCTCAAATGCAAAATCAATCTCATCTGCCCAATTTTTTGGTGACCAGAGTAAAGCTGATAGTGATACCCAAATTTCTTTGCAGAAATTCTCAGTATGTGCTCTCACTGCTTTTATCTGGGATTAGTTAATTCTAATTTTCTTATTTACATGTTTAGAGAATTTACATCCATATATTCTTTCATTTCTGGAGCTACTTGTTTCTAATATTCTTGTTCCTTTTACGTCTTGAATTTCTTGTCCCTGTTACGTCTTGAATTGCTACCACTGCATAGCATTAAAGATAATATAGTTGACAGTTTTAGGCAAGCTCAAGTCTTTTCTGGATGGAGTGAAGGTCAGAATTTTTAGGTTCCCCCATTCACTAAATAGAAGAATTTGAAAAGAATATGATAAAGGAAAAAGTGGTTTCCTAAGAACTAGTTTGGAAACTGATAGAATGAAAAAGAAATCGAAGGAAGATTTGACTAATTGAGGCTATTGAAATCCAATTCTGTGCGCCAGTCTTCTACATGTATATTTTTCTTCTTAGTTTTGTATTTCACGTTTTGGTTGATTCCTTAGAAAGTCGTTTACTCGTACATTCTGCGTAATATTTATTGATATAAATAACATGCTGATTCTCATTTATGTATACTCATTTGCTCACAGCGAACATTTATTATCAAATTTATTGTTTATTAATTGGCATGTTTCTTCCAGGGATCATCAGCTATATCTAGTGCCGATCTGTTTGGTCATAGCAATAATCAATCTTCCGTTGATCTTGCTGCAAGTGACCTCATCAATCGCATCTCCTTCCAGGTATGCTATGTGAATTTCAAATATGTCTAGGCCCTTGTTCGTTCTTGGCTTGTGCTATCTACTGATCAGTGGCATCTTCTTGTGTGTTCTTCCAATATCAGGCACAACAAGATATATCTTCACTTAAGAATATTGCAGGAGAGACTGGGAAGAAGCTTGGTTCGTTGGCGTCCACCTTGATAACTGATCTTCAAGACAGAATCCTGTAATGCTGATGAGTTTTCAGTTTGCAATTATCTGAGCTTGTCACATTACTTGGTGATATTTGTGTAGTGGAATGTAAAATGTTTCCATTATATAATTTTTTTGGAAGAGAAGAGATTTAAGACTTTTCCAAGCTTATGAAGGACAGGTGCTCTTTTATTTTGTAGGACAGCTGTTTTAAAAATCATATGATTTAGTATCCTACATAACAATGGTCTTTTTGTAAACATTATCCGGTTTCTTGCAATGAATGAAGAGAGTAAGATCCAATAGTTTGGTATGACCTTGTTAAGTTCAAAGTAATATTGCCTTATGGGCCGGTGTGCAAGCTTAGTAGTGAGTTTTTTAAATTAATGATTAATGATTAAACTAAGAGAGAATTTTAAATTATTCTCTCTATGAATCTATCCAATATCAGTTGAATTGATTAAAATTAAATTGTAATTTTTAAGAATTACAGTAATTTAAAGAAAATATTATCTTGTTAAAAGTACTAAAAAGGTTGGTTATCTTTCAAGTAAGGTATTAGATTTAAATCTTGCCAATGAAGTAATTAAGTGCTTTTCTTATTAATTTTTGTCGCTTCTAAATTATAAGATTTTTGGAAAGAAATTTTTTAAAATTAAACTATTATAATAAAATAAAAGAAAGACTCTTAGAATGATTATTTTAGATTAAAATTCTTTTATAAATATACCCTAGAATTAATTAAATTTAATTATGAATTTATTTTAATTTTTATAAAAGAGAAAATTTTATATTAAACTTAAAAAGTTAAATAAAAAATTATTTCCATGTTAAGACTAAAAGGAAAAAGTAGAAATGATTTGTATTTGATGCTGTTGTTATTATTATACTTGAATAATATTTGATAGCATTTATTAATTAAATAGAATTACATAAATTACGATTTGAATCTTATAATGTTAATTGGTAATGGTTATATACTTAAAAAGGACAACATAATTAATTGACGTACTGTAATAAATGCCATCTTATCTTACACTCAAATATGAAATTATCTTGAAGAGATTGAAATGGTAACTACCAACATTATATTTTACTCGAACACTCTCACGTAAAAATCCATATTTATTTATTTTTTCAATCATAAAATTTTAGATTTCACTACCCAAAGAAAATTCAATTTGTTGTAGACTTCCAATCTTGTTGGGTTTCTCGGAGACTATTTTTCCTGAGAAGATTTTACAGTGGACGAGGACGATTTCTCTTCCCTTTTTGACTGTGGCTTTGTCATTGTCCTGTTTGGTTCCAGAAAACTGCCAAAACGGAAACTGGCGCTTCACTTTTCCCTCCCTTTTCAAAAACACCGGTTTTGAGCTTCTCTTGGAAAATCTTTCTCAGCCTTCCTTTAATTTCCTTAACCCAATTTGGAAACCCAAATCTTCTTTTCATTCCTGCCTATTTTGCATTGAAATCCCTCTGCTCCCTCTAAATTTTATGTCAGTTCTTATCATATTCGGCTCGCAGAATTTTCTCTTTTGTGTTTAATTAGAGAAATTTCCTTGTTTGGGCATTTACTTGAAGCGAGTCTCCCATTTTCCCTAATGATGGGTTGTTGTAGTGAAGCTGTTGATGGGTCGGCCACATCTTGAACTGAGTCGTTTATGGTCAATAAGTGCAGGGTTTGAATTGCGGCAAGTCTTCGCTAGTCTTGGAGGTTAAACAGTTCGCGCTTTGATTCGGTTGGTAAGGAATCTTCAATAATTTCGGCTATTATATCTGATTCCGCTAAAACCCTAGACGGGCTTATGACCTCTGTGGAAACCCTAGTTGGGGTTTCGTGTTCTTGTAACCAATCCTCTATCTCTGCGAAGATTGAGCCTGTTGGGTCTCCAGCGTCCTCAATGAAGAATGCACAGGGGTCTTTTCTATCTTCAGATTATGATAATTTACTACAAGAAAAGGAAGAGGGAAAAAGGGAAAAGAAAGGGGATAAAGAAGAAGAAGTTGACGAAGAAGGTTTCGTTGAAACCCTAGATTATGACTCCGTTGTTTCTGTGTCATCTTATGGAACCACCTCTCCACCATCTTCATCAGTTGAATCAGATGAAAAGAACTGCTTTCGTGTGCCAATAGGGCCGGCTCCTAATGAGAAGCTATGTGATAATAAGTTTTACTCAACAAGGCAAGTAGAATCCGATGAAGGCACTTCAAATTGGTGCGATCTGAGAGACTTTAAAGCTTCTGATGAGAGGATCTTTGATGATTCTAATGATCGTTTCTTTGATTGTGAATATAATGATGTAACTGACCTTGATTATAGTTCCTCTCATCTGGCTCAACCCATCGACAGTGGGTCCAAATGGCTCCAGTCGCGGATGTCATGGCCATCGAGAGAAGACAGACGGAACATATTAGATAGGCCTCCCGCTTTTTCATATTACTGGAGGGAAACTGCACCTACTGGGGTGGTATGCCTCTTGGGATATTTGAAGTTTATCAAGTAACAAGATATATTTGCTCACTGTTTAGTTGTTGAGCTCTTGTCCTTGGTTTGGTTTTGCAGGGAGCTGGGCTTTTCAATCTTGGTAACACATGCTTTCTAAACGCAATCTTGCAATGTTTTACACATACTGTGCCGCTGGTCAAGGCTCTTCGTTCCTGCAATCACACGGCTTCCTGTGAGCATGCTATATATGCTTTAGTTTAATTGAATATTCAGTTGTATCTTTTTTTTTTTCGCACATCAACCAAATTTTTACTGGATTGTTGTTTTTGTTAGTTGTATCTGGTTTTTTTAAAAAATTGGACTTTGCTTTTGACTCATTGGTTGCTTTTGGGTGGTTTTCAGGTGGTAATGAAGAGTTCTGTATTATTTGTGTCCTTTGTGATTTCATTGATGATTCGTTGGCTTCTTCTGGGAAAGTTGTCTCACCTTGGAAACTTGTGGACAACTTGAACTGTATCCTCTTTTATATATAAAAGAAAGGGCAAATATATGTTGCAGGTTGATCTATCATTTTGATATATGACACCTTCGAGTGCATTTCTTGCTTGTTATTCGTTGTGTAAAAAATGTTTTTGTTCCATTTTATTTGAATTGCTAATACCCTGTTGTTCATTCTTGACTTATGAATAATTAGACATTTCACCTAGTTTTCAGCGATACCAGCAGGAAGATGCACATGAATTCCTACAATGCTTATTAGACAGACTTGAGAGATGCTATCTGGATATGAATTCTACTCATGAAGGCTCATCTTCCCAAGAAGATAACATAGTGCAGCAATTATTTGGTGGTCGTCTTGTAAGTAAGGTATACTGGTTAAAAAGCTTTCCATTTTGGATCTACTGAGTGTACCATCTTACAAGCTGGTGTAGAAGTGAAATGATCCTTTTTCAATTCTGTTTTACATTTTCCCCTTCATTGTATTTTTTTAAAGTCTTGTGTTTTTACTGATAAAGTTTACTCATCTTTTGGCATTTGAACTTTAGCTGCATTGCTGCAACTGTGGTTACTCTTCGGATAAATATGAGCCGCTGATTGATTTGAGTTTGGAGATTGAACATGTGGACAATCTTCAAGGTGCTCTGGAATCTTTTACTAAGGTGGAAAAAATTGAAGATCCAGAATCAAAGTTTATGTGTGAGAACTGCAAGGAGGCAGCTCCAAAGTTGAAACAACTTAAACTGGATCAGGTCCCTTCAGTTGCTATTTTGCAATTGAAGAGATTCAAGACTGATGGATTCCATATCGAGAAGATTGGCAAGCATTTGGAGTTCCCATTGGAGTTAAACATGAAGCCATACACTAACTGCTGTGAAGATGACGATGTGAGTGCATTGCTTACTGAGTAGAAACGTTTTTAATCACTTCGGTTGGTAATGGTAATAGAGGGTACAAAAGTCTAACTAGGTCCTCTTGTCGTTTTAATTTATCATTATTGTGATGGATAACTACTTGATGTTTGCCTAAGAAAAGATTATGTGAGGTTAACAGCTAGTCTGGCCTCCCAAAATACATATTCTTTATGACGCCTTGCAACCTGGATCTGCTAATTACAAACTAAAAATATCTTTTCATTCTTGTTCCAACAGGTAGACTTGAAGTATCATCTGTATGCTGTTGTGGTGCACCGGGGATTTTCTCCTACTTCTGGACATTACTTTTGCTTTATACGGTCATGCCTAGACACATGGCATGAGTTGGACGACTCAACAGTAAGTTTTGTTAGGTTCAACTTCTGTTTGGCTAGTGATTATTGTTCTTCGTATTGAAGGATTGAAATGCTACTACTACCTATATGATTGTCTTAGGGCTAGAAATAATTTATGACAGGAATTCATTTCTATTCCAGAAGTAACGCATTTCAATTTGTTTTGGTTTTATGACATTTTCCCCAAACATGTCATTTATTCAAACAGGCATCAAGGAATTCTTGTCAGTGTTTAGGAGTCGTATTACTGTTCTTGTTTACATTTTGCTCTACCAGGCAGTTTAAAATTTTCAAATTCGATGAAGTAACACATTTATGTTTGTCTAATTGCATCCTCTGCAATTTGCAGGTTACCAAGTTTCAAGAAGAATATGTGCTATCTCAAGCTGCTTATATCCTGTTTTATGCTAAAGAGGGCACGCCTTGGTTTTCGAGTTTGATGGGCTCGGAGAAGCTTTACCTTAATCCTGGCGCCTCAAATACTTCACCTAAGTCAGTTCTTGATGGTTTGGATGGCGACAGCAGTTCAGATATTAGTGGAACAAATAATGATGGTACGATGGAGGGTTCAACTCTAGTTGCTGCTGACGGAATTTCTGCCAACTTAGCTTGTGAAACGACGCTTGCTGAGGCTCAGAGTATTGAGACCAGGGATGAAATGGTGGGGATTTCTCAGAAGACCGGAGAGAACGTATCTATAGTTGATGATCCCATGCTTGACATTTCCTTTCCATGTGGAAGTAATGATTGCCGTGATGGAATTTCTGAAAAGGACAAATTATTGGCTCGTTCTCCTCGTGAAGAAAACTGCAATGAGGGTAGTCTCAAAACCGAAAGAAATGATGAACTTCACCCCACAACATCAATCGGACGGAATCAACCAAATACAGAAGTGGGGTTAACAGGTGATGTTTTTATTCTACCGAAATCTTTCATATACTTATGGTAAATGAATCTGATCAATTAGATGTTTAATTTTCAGGACACAGATATCGCATCCCAAGACTGTTCGCTTAACATAACCATGTTAAGGTTGCGTCTGATCTTCTGGAACCATTCTTCAGTCAATAGTTTAGT
>JANJEY010000001.1:38620963-38631068 GCA_024703695.1 Erythroxylum cataractarum | reverse complement strand
TTCCAACTTAAACTCATTCTTAGTTAATTCATATTTCAACTCCACCTCATCCATGCACAAATTCACTTTTCAACTTAACAATCATCCATTCATAAATCCATATTTCATTAACATCATAGAATAAGAGTTTACAAAGCTTTAATGGCATTCTAAGCCACATTACATAAAAAAATATAAAAAATCTGAAATACAAAAGATACAAACCCCATAATTCTTGACATGTGTCTGAAGTCTTCTTTTTACATCAATCTAACTTAAAATACAAAATATGCATAATCGAACGAATGCCTTGACTCTCTTTCACCCAATCTCTTTCTCATCACATAGAGATGGGAATGAAAGAGGGTGAGCTTAAAGCCCATGGGGAACATATTTATAATTGTAGAAATAAACAAAAATTATTTTCAAAACTCATTGCCATTGTATATTTTTATAACCATAGTAATTTCACAGTAAAAATCATCAAATACTTATTTTTCAAGAATTATCAATTTATCAAATAATTCATGAGCAATTTTAAATCATGTATGCATCAAACTTATCAGCATATCATGAGCCCATAAGCACATCAAAATGGTTTGGAAGGTCCAAAACAAAATGCACTACACATTTCCCATAAGGGTCCTGTGTAGCCGTGAACAGAACTTACTATTGCAATCCCACAAAATGGTTTTATGTAGCCGTGAACTTATGAGAGTCCATATTTAAGGGAGAAACCTTTAGTCAAAGTGCACTTGACATATTTAAGGGATCAAATCAAACCCACATAACATGTATTTCATAACTTGTAAACTTATTGCCCAAAATGGAACATTTTTGGAACTTGATTTTCATGAACATGAGATATTTTCAAAGCCTTTTTTCGAAAACATGATTTCATAAATATGTATCTTCTCAAAAGAATCGTTTCCAAGTCTTTTCACAAATCATCAACCCAATTCATATATAAAACATATTGAAAACTCTTAATTCATTCAAGAAGCACCAAATGCAACATTTATAATGCAATTTAAAACATTTAACTTCTTTGATTAAAAAAAAAACACATTTGTGACTTATTTACTCTATTATAAATATGTAACCACCTTGATTTCCTTACTTATTGCTAAAAAATGTTCTTACTCTTACTCCTGTTGCCTCCTTTAATTTCCTTTATCAAAAACAAAATTATGATATCAATAGGGATTTAAATTGGAGAAACCACAAGATATATTAACTAAAATGGATCCTAGAATCCTTAAACCCATACGTTTCTTAAGTTATATAAATCAAAACTCTTTCAAAAATTCAAAGATTAAAATCCAACTTACCTTGAATCTTCTCCAAATGAAGAGTTTGTTGGCTCTAATGGAAGCTCTCATAATCTTCTACCCTTTTCCCTTCTTGAATAACTTCCAAATCACTCTTTAGGACTAAAAAACATCAAAACCTAACTTTTTCTTCTTTCTTTTCTCTCTTCTGCACCGAACTCTCCTCTTTCTCTCTTCTCTTTGTTTCTTTTCTCCCAATTTCATCTTTGTTTCTTCCTTAAAAAGCAAGCCATCACTTCTTATTTCAATTTTGTCATTAATGATTGAGAAATATCTAATTTTTCCTTCCTTATAAGCTTAGGTTCTTTTAACCTTAGTTGATCTTCCAAAAATGCCCTTGAACAAATCTTACTACCTTAAACATTAATTTAATTAACCTATTTCATATACTCTTATTAACATTAACATAATAATAACTCCAAAAATTAAATCCATCAAAACATCAAAATTGATTTAAATCATGCTTAACTAGAGAAAAAAATATGGGGGCCAACATTTTTCCCCCTTTAAAAAGAATTTCGCTCTCGAAATTCTTACTGACTAATCAAACAAATGAAGGTAATGTTGTCTTATGTTTTCCTCAGTCTTCCAAGTAACTTCTTCCTGCATCGATAACACACTTTGTAGATATCACTCTTTGTTAACTATTTCCTCAATATATTTCGGGTCACTCATAATTTTTCAACTTCCTACATCGATAACACCCATATCAAATCATATCGATATTTCTTAGCATACTTGACATCTTGCACTCAATCTAAGCACCTTGAGAAGGTGATACTCTCATAAACATTTCATCCTTTGCCTCATAGTTCACATCTTTACAATGTCAGTACGCTTTACTCTTATGCCTATCTCATTGCATCCCATACCTTTGGTGTTGATCCACTTAATTCATTCTTTTTCTTGCATCACTTAATTCCTAATACAAATCAATTTCACTTATTAGTAACATCTCCAATCAATTCTAGTTTTCGACCATCTTTGGCTCTATTCATCTAAATAAAAAGGCTGAAAACTCGTTTTGACATCTAACTCTTCATACAATATTCCAATGAAATTACCATGATAATGATTGTGATACTTAAAGTCAAATGGAACTATACATTGATCTCATGTTCCTGTGAACTCCAAAATATAAGCCTTGAGCTTATCTCTGACAGTTAGGACTGTCAACAATTCAAAGAATCAGTCACTTAATTCTACATTCTTAGCCATTAAATGATGTTCCGACGTATTCCTACTAGAAGGTATATCATGGGTTGTTATTTCTGATTATCTAACAATCTCTTTTCTCAAACATCTTTATCAATACACATAGTTTTTATTTCCATCACAAAGTATCATTTTTCCTATTCGAACTTAAAATTCTATTCACTTTCAATTTCTTAGTAAGATTCACAATTTTTAGATCCTCAATTCGGGCTTGGTAAATCCGTTCACGTGAAACTGATCTTCAATTCCTTAGCAAATAGTACTTTGATTTGCCCAAAATTCAACTCCACATGCTATGCTTCTTTTTGCACTAGATCTAATAACCTCAATATTTGAATTCATGTTTTATTGCTATTGGGATTTCTGCTTAATGTATTAGATACCATACTAACTTTACTAGAAAATTGTAACATCCCATCACCGATGGGAAGGGTAAAATAGTAATTTGGAATGGGTTATGAGTGTGTAAACTTATCTCGGGATGATCATGCATAATATGGTTTCATATATACATGAATAGAAATTTTTGCACATGCACATAACTGTACATACATTCATGACATTTCCCGACATATGTGTCTATAAATGTGATTTTTGTGAAAAATAAGATTTTTCAATAAGTGAAAATGAAACTTATCTTTTACAAATGGTTAAAATGAAAACTCATTGTAGTACATTTCTACCAACGGTGAAAGTTCACATATTCATATGAAAGTTCACAGATTCATAATCAGCCCAAACTAATAGGTTTGATTGGTTTGATTGCATTTGTATGATTTGTCTTCAGAATAAAACTTGAAACTGGTCCTTTCAAAGTAAATAGAAATAAAAAACAAATCCTGCTAACTAAATGCATTTCTTAGCTTAGACAAAATGTACTAGCTAAATGCATTTAGGTAGTACATTCTGCCTAATTCATTTGTGTCAACATATTCAAATGAAATAGGCAGAATGATAATGTCTGACTAAAGTGAACCATTTGATATTAGCCAATGATAATAAGGCATACTTTATAGTTTTTATAGTTGAGAATAAATTAATACAATTTCTATCCGTACTCCTCTAATATGTAGCGATCTAGATGTTTAGTTACTCCATTATAAGAGAACTGCTAATATGGTTCATTTTTATTCTTTGAAAGGCCAAAAACCTTGTCCAGGATTGGATAGCAGTAGGTTTGTCTTATAAGTTGAGTTCTCTAGAAACTCATGTTTGGTATTTCATATCCATTTTTTTCCCATCCTGGAATGAAAAATCTATTGAGTAGAGAAAGAGGTGGACTGCTTGTACCAAAGTAGTAGAAAAAGTTTGAACTATATGGACAGTAGCTGATGTTTCTAATCTTTTCCTATCATTTAATGAAAAAATGGTTAAAAGAGCCTCCTTTGCTACAGATGCAGTTCCAGTTTTTGGTTGAGGTCAGAATAACTTTAAACTCTGGTTCATTTACTTATGAGGTTGTAATCAAAAACTTTTAAAAATGGATCCCTTCCATCAATGATAATGTCAGAATCAAATATTAGTCAGGAAACCTTTACCTAATGATAATAAGGCATACTTTATAGTTTTTATAGTTGAGAAGTAGGAGTTTATACAACCTATATGGAGGCAATTGACAAAGTACAATGCTAGTCAAGAACTAAAAAACCACAGAAGGATCAGTAGCAATTTATAGATGAATCAGTACCGAAAACTTAAGATGAATCAGTACCAAAAACCCCTAGATGAAAATTTGTAGAATGCAAATCAGTAGCAATTTGCAAATGAATATGCAAAATGTACTAAAATCAGCAAAATGCAAATCAATATCATTATTCACTGGACTCCTACATCTTGAGTAAAAAGGCCTATCAAGTTTTTTATATTCTTTCTTTTTAATGCTTTCTCTTTCTCTTCAATGTTTTTATTATCCTAACATGTCACTATCTTTTATGAATATGTAAAGGTAATGGATGACAACCTATGATAACAACCTAGAGCAATTCTTTACAGGGTTAAATGATGTTTATGATAATGTCAAGAATCAGATATTAGTCAGGAAACCTTTACCTGATGATAATAAGGCATACTTTATAGTTTTATAGTTGAGAAGTAGGAGTTTATACATCCTATATGGAGGCAATTGACAAAGTACAATGCTAGTCAAGACACAGTTACATTACAGAAAAGGTTATTTAAAGACAAGAGAATCAACTAGTAAGAAATTAGATTTAAAGTGTGAATTTTATAATATGGAAGGCATATTAAAGATATCTATTTTAAAATACATGGTTATGTATATTGGTGGAAGGGATCAAAAAAATAAAAAAGCAAAAATAATGGGAAGTCTTTTGCAAATACTACTGAAAAACCTTTAATAATAAATGGTTAAGAAATTAATTTTGCAGCAGATAAGTTAAAAACTATGGTACCAAACATGTTACATCAAGAAACTAGAAAATTCATCAAAGGCAATAGGAAGATGACATCAAATGAGTGAAACCTGATCAACTTTACTCAGCCTGTTATATGCAAATATCATACTTTTAAATAGAGCTAAGCCTGTTATAAGATTCACCTAGTTTATATACTAAATGGAGTAATCAAACTTATTTAAGATACAAGACATGTGATGTTAATTGATAAACAAAGTACCCAAATATACTTGATAATTTCAATAAGTGCATATGGAATTACTTAAATGTAAATCTTAAGCAAAATGACATTGTGGAATGTAAACATAAACACCTTTGACATGTAAACATAAACATAAACTAATCTTTCCCTTCAAAATTCGTCTTCTTTCATAAATCATGCTCTTTAGAAAAAAACACAAATATTCTAGTTTATTTAAGAAATTACCTTAAACAATTACCTTTAACTGAAATAAAGTTCAATAGCCTTTCAAAACAATTACCTTTCAATTTTTCTGAAGATGTCAACTGAAATTAATATATCTGCAAAACAAGTTACAACTAAAAAAGGAAGAAAATGCAACAACATAGTGCTGAATTTAATAATGTTAAATTCATTTATCCAATATCATCAACAAAAGAATACACAAAAAATACATGCCTTTAACTATAACAACAAATTTTCTTCCAACACATATATCACGCAGACATTGCTTCGATCCACAAAATTTATATTTCTTCCGAATTCATACTTGATAAGCAGATTATGAGATTTCATGCATAAAATGAAGAGGTATAGGGAAATAGGGTCACTCTATCTAAGCCCTCTTGCTCTTTTGAAGATTTATGAGGGACTGACATTTAACTAAACACAAAAAGATGCTAATGTGATATACTTCTTAATCTAATCAGTGAATAGTCTAACAAAAAGATGTTAATTTTGATCTTTCTATTTTAAGATCTTATATTGATTCACAAGTAGATTTTTCATTAAATTTGAGGCTTCGAATTGCATTTATTGGTTGAGGGTAGGGGAGACTATATCTTTATAACGTTAAGGGGAAGTTACTGAGTTATAATTGTTACCTTACTTTGACTCTTTTATAGGCTGATTTTGTAAGCTCTTGTTATCATTAACTTTTAGAATTTCCTTCGAGTTATCTATTTCTACTTTCTCATATCTATCCTCATTTGTAATAGCCTCATCAATATCTTCTACTTGAGTAACTTTTTTTTTAGCCTCCTCCATTACTAAGTCTAAGGTTTGATCCTCTAAGATTAGCATTAATTTTTTTAGTCACCTCTGGCAAATCTCCTTTATATAGGCCTCAACTATTCCTTATTCTTTGGTTATTTTGGTTTCCAAAAGTAAGTTACCAAGACTACATCCTGAACCAACTAATCATCCTCTCATATTCATATAAAAGAAATGGTGTTAGGCAGATTGCTATTTGATTCCACTATGACACAAACATTAGCATAGTTTATCATTTTAGTTATTGATTTCGATTCTAAATAACTTTATAGTTATTACTGTATGTTTCCTTTTCACAACTATGAAGGAATGCTTTATAATCTTTTAAGAAAAGAAAATAAGCAATATAATATGCATATTTTTAAGACATTTTTAAATAAGAAAAGGGTTAATTAATCATTGGTTGTAGTCTACATATATAAATTTTAATCTCATACAAGATAGCTGAAAATATTGCCCTTAAATAGATAAATCTTAGTTTTAACATTATAAACAATATACATGGACAATATAATTGAATCTTCCTTATTGATCAATTTTAGACCATTAAACTCAATCAGCTCATTGCTTCGTACTTATAAAGTCTTAGACTCTAAATTTTCAGTTTAACCACTCATAAGTTGTTCACTTCAACTATATATATACCATCAACAACTTCTTCATCTTTTAAAACTCTCTCTTATCATGTTATTTAACACCAATTCACTCAAATTATTTTCTCTTTTATCTCCTTCACTTCCTTATTAACCACCTCATATTCACCAAGCACAAACAATATTCTATTTTCCTTAATGGATATTGTAGCATTAATAATCTCTAATCACATACCCTAATCAATAACCAATCCATCATCATTTAAAACTTCATCTTTTAACTCTCCCAAAAACTTCTCAATATTAATAAAAGGGTACTTTTCATCATATATAATTTGTTTCCCTTGAAGAAGTGACATCTCTAATGCTATTTTAAACTCCTTCTCACCACTCATAAGACCACATTGCTACTACGGCTACTTGTTTCATTCTTATTATAGTTAGAGTTTGAATATGATATAGTTTTTTATAGTTTTTTATATAGCTTAGACAAGTTGACAATTGGATTAGTTTTCTGATATCAAACTTTATGAGCAAAGAAAAGAAAAGAGACAGACAAAGAAGAAAATGAAGAGATAAGGTAATATGTCATTTAAGTATTTAGGAGTTCTCTACTATCCATATGAGGGCTTTCTTTTACTTATATACTTGTTTTTTACCATACTACTTAGGTCAAAATGTAGTAAACAATTTGTAAATATAGCAAATGAAGCACCTTTTCATAGACATTTAGACAGCCTTTTAATATGTGTCCACGACTTCAATTTCCATTACAATTAATAGATGATGTGGAAACACCTTAAGAATTTTAAAGCAACAAATTTACCTCTAAATATTGCACCACGGGAAATGACACCACAGCTGAAGAATCTTTTGAACTCTTAGACAAAACTACCTAAAATGTAATAGTAAATTGAACTATTAAATTTTTCAATATTTACATATAGAGGGATATAGGAACAAAATTCATAAACATAAAGTGCAGCTATTTGATGTGAAGAGAGTGAAATAAATATTGGTTGCATTAAACTTTGATTTACAAATGGAATTCAAGGGATAGTCTAATTATATGATGTAGGAAAGTAGATAAAGAGGACATATGCATTGCACAGTGCAAAAAAGTTCCTTGAGAAGTTGAAGAATAAGGGTTATGAAGTGCTTTACTTGATTGATGTTATTAATGAGTATGCGGTTGGTCAGTTCAAGGAATTTGAAGGTAAGAATACTGTATATCAATCAACATTGGCATCTAGTCATATAATTGTATTCCACAACAACAAAATCACCTTTCAATTTTCACAGTTATTAAATTAACATTTGTTCAATAATAGGATACAAATAACATAACAATAGCAAACAAAAAAGGTTCAATTGAATAATAAGAATTTATTCATCATCATTGTAGGTCGACTCTTGGAATACAATATCACATTCATTGTCACTACTACTTGTCTCTAAGTCGTCCAAATCTTCACACAAACGTTGGTCGGAATTCAATACAACATTATTTATTAAATCAAATGCAATATCATTGTTGGACCCCGATCTTTGAGTGAAAATTAGAATAAGTAAAATGAAATTTAAGGAGTGTTTTGTCTATGTATTGTGTAATAGATGATTTAATACTTAAAGGATCTTGATAAGAAAAGAAATGATTTGATTTTGATATCTTTGGGGTTTTGAATAAATTGGGATTGGTTGTGAATGTTAAAGTAGATGAGTTGATTGAAATGAAGTTTAATAGCAAGAATGAAAGAGAAAAAGTGAGAAAACATGAAAAGTTTGACTTTTTGGCCATTAATAGTTGACTTTTGATTTAGACAAATTTTGAGAAAATGTTCAGCATGAAACTTGTAGGTTATGTTAAGAGTTTTCTGTAGTCATAAAGTTTGCAATTTTTCGATATCAGAAGTGAAAGTTATGATCAGTCAAAGTTTAGGTGTGTTATTGGTTGACTTATATTATGGCTAAACCTTTGACTGAGAAATTGACCTAGTTAGTGGTTGAATTTGCTTCTGAGTTCTGCATGAAAGATTTATATAATGTTTTGATCTTTATTTTGATATAAAGTATGGAATTTTTAGATCAAGGAATAATAAGTTATGATTTTTACAAGTTCCTGTTATGATTTTAGCATGATTATTCGAGGACATAACTTTTGACTGACAAATTGACTTCATTAGAGGTCAATTTGATTTTTGTGTCCTCCATGAAATATGAAATATGACATATTTCATATTTGCATTGATATAAAATATGACATATTTGGACTTTTGAGTTGAAAGATAGAAATTTCCAAAGTTGAGTCTTTGTTTAGGGATTTATTAATTGGGCAAAAATCTTTGATTAGAAATTTGATCACATTAGAGACTGAATTAGTTGTGGAGTTCTACATGGAAGTTGTAAAAAGTCCTTTAAGCTTTCTATTGATACCAAATTTGTTACTTTTGGAGTTCGAGAGCAAAAGATATGATTTTAAAATTTTGAAAGTTTCCTGCAGATCCTGATTTCATCCTTAGACGTGGCCACGCCTAATCTCTAAGTTTGTTAGACGTGCCCACGCCTAATCGCTAAATGTCCTCCTCTCGTTCTTTTGCTTATAACTTTTTTGTTTGATATTCGATTGACTTGATTCTCAAAGCGTTGGATTCCTAAGACAATGAATTGCATTTTATGGAAAATTTGTGAATTTTATGAGATTAAATTAAGGATGATTAATTTAATCAAAGTGAGTTGGACCATTTTCTAAACATGGTTCGGTATTTTGAGAAATTCTTGATCTGTGGTAATCCGATTGAGGTGATTCTTGAGGAAGAATAAAATTAAGACATGGGGCTACAATTCATATGAAGAAATGAAATTTCAATTAAGCCCTTAAAACTTTCAATTTCTGAATTGAAGTTCGGATTAGTGTGCAGTTTTTGGATTAGGAACACCTGAAAGTATTTCGAGTATAACTTTTTCTCTGATAATCGAAATGATGTGATTCTAGTTTTGGATTAAACTAGAGAAATAGGGCTACAATTTTTATGAAGACATCGAGTTTCAATTTTGGCTTGAAGAATGTCAATTGCTGGATGGAAATAACGTGCTGGAAAATGTTTTAGCTTAAGACATATCTGAAATGTTTTGAGTATAACTTTTGATGTGGTGCTGCAAATTGGATGATTCTTGTGGCATTATTAAATTAAGACATATAGGAATAATTCTCTAGAAGGAAGTTTTGATAAATTCTGTCGGGACCCGATCCGTAGACCGGACTCCAACTGTTGGATCCGAGACCCAACTGCACATAACTTCCCACTTTTGCTCTTGCTTTGTTACCACAAATGTTGGACC
>JANJEY010000001.1:38547267-38564328 GCA_024703695.1 Erythroxylum cataractarum | reverse complement strand
CATTTTAATTATATTTAATTAAAAATATTTAATTCAAAATTTAAAAAAATAATTTTGGTAGTAATCAAACCCATTCCCCTCATACATGGAGGGTATGGACCATTACCCTAAACTTGGGTATGAAAAAACTATTCAATCAATCATAATAATCAACTAACCACTACCTTTCATTCCATTCCCATTGATTTGTTTCCATACCCCTTAACCAAGCATCCCCTAATAGAACAAATGTACATGCAGCCCAATGATTATATTATTTTTCTTCAGTGCGATGAGATCGATGGGGTTGATATTCAACACCCTCCATTCACCATCCCAATATGGTCTATATGATTATATTATTTTTCTTCAGTGCGATGAGATCAACGAGGACAGTGTTTTGAAATTCGTGGTGATCGAATCGGAGGCTTTATTGGTCACCGGTTTAATCGATTCAACTGATTCAACCATCGGTCGAACCAGCGTGACGTCATAATTATGTAATAATTATATTTAATTATATATAATATTAATAATATTAAAAAAAAATAAAAATTTTATTGAATTAGTGGTCAGACTGGTCAAACCTGATCGGTCCAACTGATCAATTGACCAGTTTTGACCGGTTCACTGATTCAATTAAGAACCGATTTTTAAAGGTGAACCGAATCAGATAACCGACCAGTTACCAGTTAAACCGGTTGAACCAACCGATCCGGTCCAATTTTCAAATAAGAGAATGAGGATGATATTCAACACCCTCCCTTCACCATCCCCATATGGTCTGTAGGGTTTATAATTACTCTTTTTACCGCAGGACGTTAAAGGACTCTAACTTTGGGGATAATAAACTATTATACTATAATGTCATTATGCTATAACAATTTAACAAAATATTCATCTCTTTTCATTGATAATATTGTGCTAACTTGACGAATCCATCTCTTTACATTAGTTAAGGATAAAAGAGTCTACATTCAATTCAAGAATCAAAGGACGGGGAGTATATTTTCCTTCTCCCAACCCAAGGTGACTTGCTTATCTCTAACAAACACAATTTAAACATAAAGGTTTACTAATCTATGTCTTTATATAAGTTTGGCAATGGGTTGAGATTATGGAGTCTAAATCCTCTTTATAGATCGAGTTTGGAGTCAAAATTTTAATATTGAATTTGTTCATAAAAATATGAGTTGGGTTGAATTGGATCCTCCGAACATAAAGTTCAATTTGAAAGTCTACTGCTTTTTTAGTTAAACCCAATTCTAATTCAAATTTTGATTAAATCAAATTATGTTTGTTAATTTTGAATTTGACCTTTTTTTCAATTTTGCTTCTATAACTAAATTTATAAACATTTTCTTCACCATCAAAACTATTACCTGAGAATATAATTACTCTTAAATTTGTTGGTTTCTTTATTTGTTTGTTTTTAATAAAATAATTAATAGGTGACCCGAATTGTGGCCATCTATGACTCATGAGTCTCATATTATAATAAAAATATAAAATTTATTATTTTATAAAAACTAGTATTTTTTATTATTTTCATTATTATAAGAAATAGATGGCATCGACATTCTCCTATGTAGAATTATAAAGTTAGGCCATGGGCTGAGAAGAATCTGGTTACAATTAAAAAAAAAAAACACAAAGATTTGTCTGCTTTAGGACTTGAAAGTTACAAAGGTCAATGAAGCCAAAGAACAATAGGAAAACTATCAATTACAACAATGTAAGAAGTAGAAATTCCAACTGGAAGAGATCATGCTACTTGGGATAAGATTGATTCTTTGATTTTAAAAAAAGTTGCCCCCAACTTAAGAAATTGTACTTAACTTGAACTTGAAGATGGGTTAATTTGAATTACCCAATAAAAGAAGAATAATGTGAATTAAGACATGCTAACTTTTAAACCATTTTTATTCACTAATTTGTTGCAATTTATTATCCATTAAATTAACCACCACTTAATTAAGGTGGGCGTAAACTAATTTGGTTATAAAAGTGCACATATCTGTAACCTTATCCTTGAAAATAATGTGTAATTGAACATTTGATTTTAATTTTTAACTTAAATTTTGATATATCTAATTAAATTGGGTTAACTTTTACTATTTACAATTATCTTATTATAATCCATTTGTCCCTTAATTAGAGTTAGAATGGTTTAGGGACAAAAAGTCTTCTGGTCATGTGGAAGGCCAATTACATCTTATAATAATATGGATATGATCTTATTAATGATCATCTACCTCCACCACTCTAATCCCTACCTCCATACCCAAGGTGATATTGATGTTTGGAGTCGCCACCATCTTGAACACAGTCAAAACCTCAAACGTCGCCTCCTTTGGCACCTCCTCCATGACCAGTTATACGAATCAGAACACTAGCAATCCATCACCGCCTATTAGAAACAAAACTCAACCCAAGAAGTTTTCAAACTTTGTCATAAATTAAGTAGATTTCAATTCAGATAGATTTTGACAAAAGGGTATTGTTGGGATACCTTTTGTAATTATGTTATAACAATATATATGTCATAATGGAAATAGAGGAAGCAACAATTGTTGCAATTATTCATAGCTAGCCTTCTCCTTCTTTCTTCTATCAATCTTTTTCTTCTCTTCTACTAATTTATGCAGAATGTCTAACGAGGACAGCCACCTCTAATTGTCAAACCTATCATTTGATGCTTTCATTGACTCCCGTGATATCCAAATGACAGAGGGTACTAGACAGACAAGAATGGAAGAAGTGATTGAAGCTTACAGCGATGCATAAATCGCAATCCACCCTCATCGCAAATCATAACTGTAACATTGAAGCTATTACCAACTCCATCAAAGATCTCGCTCTTGGTTTACAAACTCTAGATGCTAAGATTGAACAGCAGATTCGTCGACCACCACCCATCGTCCAGTAGCTTCCACCTTCCCAATTCAACCCACTACATCCACCAGATCATCATCATCATCATCATCATCAACTTCTCGCTCAACAGCCCCCAAGCCTACCACTAATGAAGATTATGAGGCTCGATATTTCTCGATTTTTTGGCAACAATTCAAAAACATGGATATCCCATGTTGCTCAACGTTTATTGATTGCCTCTTTTCACTTAAATGATCCTGCTCTCGAGTGGTTTGATTGGATGAATAACAGTAACTTGATTGTTAGTTGGGAGGGATTTTTAATTGCAGTGGATTAACAATTTGATCCATCGGAATATGAAGATTATTTTGGCAAACTAAGCAAATTGGTACAAACTTCTACCATCAAAGAGTATCAAACACAGTTTGAGCAGTTGGTGAATAAGTTGCCTGGGATTCCAAAGAATGTATTAGTGAGTTGATTATTTTTCAGGTTTAAGGTAGGATAATCGTAAGGAGGTTCAAGTCACCAAACCTCAGTCTCTCATCCAAGCAATGGGGTTAGCCAGATTGTACTCAGAAAAATGAGCTAACCATAGATTCCAACCCAATTCATTCACAAATAAACCTTGGATGAAACCATATCTAACCTTCTAATTTGACCAACATCATTCGTTACTACCCACCCTTACAACTACAAAACCCCTTTCTCAAGGCAACCCACCAACCTCATACCCTATTAAGAAACTTACCACAGTTGAAATGTTGGCTCTTCGAGAGAAGGGATTATGTTACAATTGTGATGAGAAGTTCCATAAGGGTCATAGATGTAAGGGAAAGTTATTTTTGTTAATGATAGCGGATGATGATGTCGACATACCTGCTGTAGACTTCGCCAGTTCCTTTGTTTCACCTAAACATGAGTCTATACTCGACACTTTAGAAATTAACCTCCATGTGATGGCTGGCCAATTTTGTCCTCATACGCTAAAATTGAAGGATCACAATGCAGGAACTTCTGTTTAAACCTTAATTGATGGGATCAGTAGCCCCAATTTCATTCAACGTCATGGTTGGCAATGGACAATCACTAGTTTCTGAGGGTTATTGTCCATAAGTCAAGTTGACATTAGGCGAGGAGGATTTCCTTATTGATTTTTATGTCCTCAAATTGCAAAGAGTAGATGTTGTATTAGGGGTTTAGTGGATAGCTTTGTTGGGTAGAATCACCACTGATTATCAACAACTCACAATGGAATTCACCTACAATGGCCAAGATATCAAATTGCAGGGTGACATTCCTCACAAAGTGGATGAAGTTCAATTGCATCAACTTCATTGGATGACAATGACAAGAGGTATAGCTCAATGTTTTCAACTGCTATCCATGTCAGCTATGCCATTGGAGTCTTTAGAGGTACATTCTAACTCATCTCTTTTGAATACATTGCTTGATTCGTTTGTGGATGTGTTTGTGGAACCAAATTCTCTACCACCTAATTAACTCATTGATCACCATATACACCTACTACCTAATACCAATCCTATCAATGTTAAACCTTATAATCATAAAGCTGAAATTGAGAACTTTGTTTCAGAGGTGTAAATTCACGTGTTATTAGACACAGTTATAACTCTTTTCATCACCTGTCCATTTGGAATAAGTTATTAGACACAGTTATAACTTATTTTAGTACAATCAGATTCTCCCCCACAATAACCATATCTTAGCTAATAATAACAATCGATCTCATCCTTTAATGCACTAACTCAGTAATAATCTTCATCTGCCTCAACTAGTATTGAGAGATCTATATATAAATTTTAAAATAAAATACAAGAGTTGTTGCAAACATTAATGTCTGACAAAATTGAGCCCAATGTTGATGACATTTGAAACAAAGTGCTCGGTACAAGATATGGTTACATCAAAGGTATTGGGTTTAGGCTTAAGCCAACTGCTTCATCCTCATCAACACCATATGTTGGCTGTCTTCAAGATGAGAACTGGTCGCTTTAGGTTAAATTAGAACGTAATGAACAAAACTTACAATCTAATGAAAAAAGATTGGCCTATCTTGAAAAGATAGTCAAAAAATCACTTAGCCGAATTATGTAAGTAGTGACGATAAGGACGAGTCTTAGTTATTAAACTAATATTTCTATTTTTTATTTTGTACATGAGTATTTTGTTAACGTTTGTAATTAATATTTAATGATATTTAATTGTTTATATACAATGGTTCTAATCTCTAATTATTTTTATTATATTTTTGTTTAACAAATTATAGAACAAAAGATTTAAATATTACATACAATAACATAAATTAAAAATGCTACCAATAACTATAATTAACATGATAAAATATTTAGTACTAATGTATATGATCAAAATTTTCAAAGTATAAATAAAAAGATTTGATTACGTTCTCCAAATAGTCACCAACAATTTTTTGCTAAGTTTAAAAAAACGTCGCTAAAGAAATTTTGCTACGCCTAGGCATTTGTCGCCAATCACTTTTGGTTGTGCTCATCTTTCGTTCCTAAAAATAATTAGATATGTCACAAAAAAAAAACGTTGCGAAAATTTTTCACTACGTTCCCAATACCGTAACTAATAGCTTTTTTTCCACAAATATTAAGCGCATCAAAAAATTATTAGTGACGATTCGTTATATCATCGCCTATCTCTTTTGGCTAGACACAACTCGTAGCAAAGAATACTTGGCAACGATTTGACAAATATTCGTAAAGCAGCAAATCTAGTCGGCACGTGCAAATGAAAACGTCTAGCGTTACGTCACCAGAAGGTGGTCCATTGGGTAGACACATGGAGACCAGTAAGCATGCACCAACTCCCACTAGCAGACACACTTGTGTGTTTTTGCTGTCTTCCACACTAATTACCAGCTTCCAATCTCCCTGTAGCCACTACTTGTAGTATGCTCATGACTGAAACTAAGTAGGAAGATAAAATTATCAACATAGGTGATACCAACTGCCTTCCAATGTCCCCCTCAATCTTAGTGGCGATGCCTGTGATCTACTCGTGAAGGTCTTGCAAATATTGTTATGGCCAACGAAACTTTTTTAAGTGGCTTCCTACTTTATTATAATGTACATTGATTCATGAATGACATAGCTTTCTCCAATGTCTAGTATTGATTAATCATCTTTTCCAGAAAAGAAAGTACAGAGATTTATGAAAAAATTCATATTTCCTAAAATTATTATACAATCTATTTACATTAAAAAACAATTCAAGAATGTTTGATTCTGGACCAATAATCACATCAGAAATGTTAATAAAATTTTTGGAATTAATAACAAATTGATATATTAGTTCTTCTCTTTCCTCAAAAGTCAAAACACAATGTAGTGTAAAGAAAATAGTTTGAGTTTGGAAACAAATACATAGCCGAGACAGAATTTTAAAATCTTGGCTGATACAAGGATTTTGACTTTTCAGACATATAAATAATAGATGATTCTGTCGGTTATCCCAACAACCACTTTACAATTATGATTAATTTGAATATTTTATTAATGGAATTTCTCATGTAGATGATTATGTAAGCTGCCGCCAGTTTTTTTAAATATTTTTTAAAATTAAAAATATAAGATAAATGTAATTTTTTAATTAGGTCTAAGTTTGAGCTGTTAAGATTTAGGTCTATTGGAGACCTAATTTTTTTTAAATAAAATAATATTATTTTGTTTAGAATAATTAGATCTCTAGTCAGTATAAGTTTGGCCTGACTTATAAACTGGTTCATTAAAAACAACTAAATTTAGGCTCATTAGTAAAAAATTGTCATCCTTATCCACCAGTCAACAAGACATTTTGGTTTTTTTTTTAACATATTAAGTCTAGTCTACAGTAATTTCAAATTCAAATAGTAATCTAAGAAATTGATTATTAATATTTTCCACAAATTTTTAATATAAAGTAGTAATATTCAACTTTTATATGAAATTTTAAAATCCTTCAATATAAATTTTTTATTTTTTTGTTAAGGTCTAATTTATATTTATAATTTTTTTTCTTCTTTTGATATAAAAACAACATATTTTGACAAAATTCGCCCATTTCTCACACTCTATGGCGTCACTTTTTATTTATATCATCCTAATCTAATATCATACTAATAAGAATTTTACTTTAATACCATTTATCATGTCTCATATACAAATTAGAACAACAATAATTCTAATTTAATATTAAAAGAATTACATATAAAAACTAGTCAGTTAGACAACTGATAAGCAATTTTTTATAATTCATATCTCCTTTTATTTTTAATATGAAATTATGATACTATACCTTTTATATAAGATATCACAATTCCACAAGTTATAATGAAACTAAATAGTTTACAACTTGTTATTAAAGACAACAGATTAGCTAAAGTTAGATTAGGTTGGCTCGAGATGACCCTCATTGCCTACGATCCAATAATATAGTCCAATTGCTTAACTCAAAGTCAACCAACTTGATTTGAGTTGCTAGACTTCAGGTCAAAATCGAACTTCTTTTAAAAAATTCAAGCTTCATAGTTTGATCTATTCCTAAACTTGATAGTTATTACCACTTTAGGATATTACTTAACATAATGTCTTCTTGAGTTGTAGAGAGATGAGATTAATCGTTTTCTTGGTCTTGATGTAGAGATCTTCTCAAATCTACAAAGAATCGAGTCCATCTATATTTTAGTATTCTTAACTCCATTCACAATAATTGAAGTTACTAAGAAGACTTGAAATCTATATATCATACCAATTAGAGAAAATAAAATTAAATAATAATTAAAAAGTAAATAGTTTCATATCATATTGTTGAGAAAAAATGGGTAGCTGATGTATAAGCTCTTTTCCCTCTTTATATAATTTAAAATGAACAAGAATAAATTGAAAAAATAGTAGAGAAGGACACTAAAATTTTTATGAAGCAAATTCTCCAATGCGAAAGGGAAAAAATGGGATCAAAAGTTAGAAAGATCTTTCACTATAACATAATAAGATTACAATGATTTCTTCTCCAACTTAGCCAATCAACTTCTCACTCTATTTAGGATGGATTATGACACTGAAGTACCTTACCAATTTATGGTGGATCACTCATATATTCAAGGTTAAGAAATTGGAGATTTTCTCAAGCTCTTAACTTTCTGAAGTGGCTCATTTTTCTCTCTTGAAATATGACTCCCATTTATATCATGAATACTAAAGACAACTTTGAATACTCCTATTTATAGTAGATTTGATGCACCTAAAGAATTCTTTTAACAAATCATCATTAAATATCTTATTCCTCGTACCTTTTTTATATTAACAGATCTTCACTAACATTATTAACTTATTCTCTATGTTTTTTTATATTAGCAAATCTTCATCAAAATTATTAATTAACTTATGGTGTCCCACAAAATATAGAGGGAATCTTAATAAATCCCTTCCTCTTAGACTTAACTAGAGATCATCACACTAACACCCCGATAATGGTCATGAAATTTCTTGATCAATATCACTTTGGTCATAATGTCCAACCAATTACCATCAGTGTGTACATTCTTAAATTGTAAAAGTCTCTCTTCCAACACATCTTGTATCTAGTGATAGCAAACATTAATATACCTTATATGAGAGTGAAAGGTAATTTTCTTGGCCAATTGTATTACACTTTGATTGTCATATCACAACACATATTTTTCTTATTCATGACCCAGTTTATAGAGGAAATTTTTTGTCTATAACATCTCCTTACACACTTTCGTAGCTGAGATATATTTAGCCTTTATAGTGGAAAGTGTCACATACTTTTGGAGCTTTAACTACCATGGTATATCTCACTGTACAAAAGTAATCCAATATCCTAATGTTGACTTTCGAGAATCATTGTCTCCAACCATATATACATAATATATATCCGTCTAACACAAGTTTTCCTTTATCAAAGAATAAGCACCTAGTGGTTATACCCTGGAGATATCAGAGTATCATTCACAGTTGCCTAATTTTCTTTTCTAGGATTAGACAAGAATTAGCTAAGAAATGTTGAGCCTAGTCACACCATGTAATACATAAGGATACTAGTTAAAGATTAATATGGGACCTTTCTCATTTCTTCCTTTTCCTTCTCACTTATTGGACTTTACTTCTCACTCAGTTTGAAATGTTTGAAAGTGGAACGGTAACTAGATTCACTTTGTGAATGCTAAATCTATCAAGAACTTTCCCAATCTATGATTATTGAGATAGAAATGATGTTAAGTTATCATTATTCCAAGGATCTACTTCACTAGTTCCAAATCTTTCATAGTGAATGATTTTCTCAATGCCATATTAAGTGCAACAAATTTCTTCTTATCATGCTCAACAATTAACATATCATCAACATACAATAGAATTATGATAAAATTAACACCAATGTTCCTTTTTTAAAGACACAATGGTCAATGTGATTTTAAAGCAATATTAAGCCATGAAAGAGTTAAACTTCTTATACCATTGCCTAGGTGCTTATTGTAACTACAAAGACTCTTTTTCATTTAGCATAATAAATTTTGTTTTCACAAGGCTATAAATCCTGCAAGTTGCTTTACATGTATCTCCTCTTCTAGATCTCCATATAAAAAATGATATCTTAACAGTAAGTTGTTCAATCTCTAAGTCTAGGCTGGTGGCTAGATCGAGAACTACATAGATAGATGACATATTCATCATAGGTCAAAAGATCTCTTTAAATTAACTCCCTTTTTTTTACCCTTTGACAATGATTCTATCATTGTTTCTCAATTATAGGTTTTTCTCCTTAATTTTTAACTTGTACACCTATTTGTTCTTCAGAGCTTATCTTTCTTTAGACAACTCCACTATACCATAAATGTAGTTTTCATGCAAGAATTGAATCTACTCATGCATGGCTTCCAATCATTCTTCTTTGTGAACATCAACTATAGCTTCGTTGTAGCTATGATGCTCCCTGTCAATAGTGAGTGTGGAATAATCATTTGAAGGATATTTAGTGGATAATTGTCTCCTATAGATAATCCCTATAATTGGAGTTGTTTTATAGATTTTACCTCACTAGACTCGATAGGCTCTATGTTATTTGTCTCAATTGATGAACAATCCTCTATTGAAGACTCATTATGACCATAAACATAACTGACTTTATCATGATTAGTCTTACTGGTTTGTCCCTTTTGATTATTATGCACCACAAGGGATGAATATTTTTAATTAGAGCATATGCTAACCTTGTGTTTAGGTTTTTTTTGGTTGCTTATAATCTTCAACAGTTTGATTTTCAAAAAATGCAACATCTCAACTTTTCACAATCTTCTTATTCACAGGGTCCTACAATTAGTAGCCAAACACATCATGGTGAGCTAAAATATACACATAATTTTATCTTCTAATCAAATTTGAAGCATTCATCTTTAGGGGCATGGACGAATGCACAACATTCGAATTTTGAAATGGTTATATGAGACCATCTTTCTCATCCATATTTCCTTTAGCATACCTACATCCAAAAGGCTTAAGGGAGAGTGGTTGATAATTTTGACAGTTATTTTTATGGATTTTACCCTAAATGACTTAAAGAGTTTGACATGACAAAGGATATATAGGACCCTTTCGTTGATAGTCTAGTTTATTCTCTCACCTACACCATTCTATTGTGGAGTCTTTGACGTTGATTTTTCAAGGTTGATGCCAAATGACTTGTAATATTCTTCAAATAGGACACAATACTATCCTTTGTATCAACTTTGACATATTTTAAATTTCTTCTTATATCACGTTCCACTCTGGCTTTGAACTCCTTGAATGCCTCGAGTAGCTATTCTTTTATTTTCAACAAAGATAACCAAACCTTTATTGAATAATCATTAACAAAAGTAACAAAATATAATGCATTTCCAATTAATTTTGTAGTCATTAAGCAAACATTAGTAGTCATTGCTTGTTTTATACTATGTGGCTGACTAATTCTATATAATGAAACTCTATGTCGTTTACTAGTTAAATGATAAGTGCATTGCATAGATTATGTGTTTTACATTTCATATGGGAAAGGAGTTCTTTAACAAGTAGGATTTATAAATCCAGCTCACTCATGCGCTCTAATCTTTTGTGTCATAGCTCTAAGTATGAGTTATCATGGTTGGTATTATCTTCTTTCTTACACAACTTTGCTTGTGTAACGTATTCCGAACATTCTTTCATTCCTCTTATGATGATCATGCTATTACTTGAGAGTTTCCATTTTTCCACACCAAATTGATTCATATAGCCAATATCATTGAGCTTTTAAGCAAAGATAATATTGAGGCACATATTAAGGACATATATAACATCTTTCAACACAAGCCTGCACTTTGTTTTGGTAATCAACATGACATTGTTAATCGCCACAATCTTATTGGTTACTTGATTTCCTAACTTAATTGTTCTAAACTCGTCATTTTGGTATGTTTGGAAGAACTCTCCATATAGGGTGACATAGAAGGAGGTGCCCGAATCAATAGTCTATGAATTGTCATCTAGGTGATGTTAACATAGTTGTCTTCTCCAATAAGGAAGACATTAACATAATCTTTGTTTGACACAATGAATATGCTCTTCTCTTCCTTCTTCTTTAGGTCAATCTCGTTTGACTTGATAGTCTTATCGACATTAAAATTTCTTAAGACCAGGCTTGCTATAATAGTAGCAGTTGACTATTAGGTATGACTTATACTACCTTTTTGACTTATAACGACCTTTGCTGCTTCTACTCGTTTCATAGATTTCACTTCTTTTTTGTTATCAAAAAAATTACCTTTGGATTTTACTAATTTTCCATATTTCTTTCTCCTAGTTTTCTAGTCCAATAGTTATCATTGACAATGCCTATGGTGAAGTTTTCTTATGGGATCAAGTTGCTAATTGTAATAGCAAGAGTACGCTAACTTTCAAGTAACAAGTTAAAAAGTAACAAGGCTTATAACTTATCATCAATCTATATCTTTATATTTATTAGCTAATTTATGAGCCCCTTGCAGGTGTTTAAGTTCTCAATTATACTTTGAATATCCATGTATTCTAACTTGACCAACTATCTTACTACGTGGGCTTTACTTCGAGGCATCTTATTTTGAATCATAGATTCAAGTTTTATCTATAATTCATGAACATTGATACAAGCTCAAACAAGATTAGGTGAATAAAATTACGGATCATAGCCATCGTCTTTTGATTTAAGATCTCTCGTTATTTAACAAAATTTTCCTTTAGCTTATTCTCGTTTGTGATTGGCTTGTATAAATCTTTACAATATAGATGGTCCCCATCATTAACTTCTAATAGGAGCAATTCTCATTAGTGAGTTTGAACATATCACCATTATGAGTGATGATATCCTTCATTTAAATCACAAAAGAAGATGATGACCCTTAAATCATGTTTTAATACCACACTTAAGAAAAATGGATAGATGCTACAAAAGCTCTTTTTCTTGTTTGTGTGATTTAAAATGGACAAGAATAAATTCAAAAAAAAAAGCAAAGGAGGGCATTGAAATTTTTAAGTAAAAAATTCTTGAGGCAAAGAAAATAATATTATAGGATTACAATGATTTCTTTTCTAGCTTAAACTAGATGTTAATTCATCCTCTTACCCAACTTTGAATGGATTATAATGCTTAAATACCTCACTAATTTATGATGGATCACTCACGTAGTCAAGCTCAATAAATTAGCGATTTTTTCAAGCTCTTCATTCTCTAAAGTGACCCTTTTTCTCTCTTGGAGTGTGGCTCTCACTTTGTATTTTGGATACCAAAGACATCTCCAAATGCTCATAGTTATAGTAGATTTGATGAACCTCCCAAAAATTACTTCTTCTATTCTTTAGAGTATCCTAGTAAATCATTAAATGACTTATTCCCCATGCTTTTTAATATTAGTAAATATTTACCAACATTATTAACTTATTTCCTATACTCTTTATAATAGAAAATCTTCACCATCAATATTATCATATTCATTATGCCTCTTTTATAATAATAAATCCTCATCAAAATTATTGATTAACTTATGTTGTCCTACCAATTATAAAGGGATCCCAACACATATATACCTTCAAGTTTGGCAAGCTTAGATGCACACCTTTCCTAATGCATCTTCACTTTCAAAACCATAGCGATCATTTTTTTCTTTTTTTTAAACTTTATCCTTTTCTCCATTGTTTTTGACCTTTGTCTATTGTTTGTTGGTTACCTAATAGTTTCTTTACGATGGGTCATCTTTGTTGTTTTTGAAACCTTACGACCTTTTACTGTGACCCATCATCTCCTTTTGTTGTTTTGATGGAAAACAATAGGGAGTACAAAATCTATGAAACGGTATTAGGTCCCTAAGCTTATCATTTTTCTACACTCACCATCTAATTACATTTTCCTAAAATCTTAAAAGATCCCTCTCACCCATCTGAATCTCTCAACATCAATGACAAGAGGTATGAGATCTAAATTTTGCAATTTCGTTTTTTTTTTTAATCATAATAGACATGTATATCTTTTTCATGTCTAATAATTAGTATCAGAGCATTTATTTACCTCTGTCTTGATGTAATTGAATTTTTGTGATTTTATACATGAATAGGCAATGTTTCTATTGCATGTATTAATATTGTTAAAGTCACTATATTGTGAAATTAATCTTGCATATCTGAAAGAAATTCAATTCTAATTAAAATGATTTTGAATCATCAAAATGGAGTTTTAGAAGTCAAGATAGAGTTGGGTTTTTAAAAGGATCAGATCCAAGTCAAGTTAACTCGACTAAAGGTTGAAGACGATGACCATACACTTCTCTTTGTTTTTCATCATGAGCACCCATCTGACTGTTGTTCACTTCTATTAATTAAGAGAGAAAGAATTTTTATAGGGCCCACTATCAAAAGCTTTGAATTGTGTTTGTTTCATGCAGTCCACCATTATTTGCTTTAATTGTTGCATGAAGTTTGGACAAAAAAATGTTTTACATGAATTTTGAGAATCTTGTATATTATAGGGCCCACTTGGAAAGCTTTTTTGAAATGAAAAACCTTGTAGTTTGTGGTGTCACAAGTGAAAAGCTTTAAGTTTAATACTTATAAAGAATAGCAAATAAGAAGTGGACAAAGGTAGTAGTAATGCTTTTGGTGCATACACGCTTTTTGCCACAGAGTCTGGTAATAGTGTGTAATGATTATTTATAGTATAGTCTATAAATATTTCAGCTTTGACAAAATAGCCTAATTTTGTTGAATTGCATTATTTAAATTATTTTTTGATTTTAAATTCATGTATATATTTTGTCACGACCTGGTACCACATCCGGCCCATGACAACCGCCACATAATCAGGCTAAGGACACTAAAGTTGTCCTTAATCCAACTATGTACGACTAACTGAATATCCTTTTTTGAAAAATTTAGGCAGCACAACGGTTGTGTTTTAAAAATCCTAAAAAGCTGCAAGAAATTTCAAACGCACTTCTATATTCACGTCTAATCACAACTTCAGGACTTTAAAGTCCACTCAAGACAATCTCAAAAATAGTATTAAAAGATTCGTACATGAAGTTATTTATAAAACACAAGGCAATCAAAAGTTAACTTACAATATCATAAAGCATATCTACAAAAACATAGTTCATGAGCCACTAGACAATAAAAGTACAAAATAGGTAACTACCCACGTGCGATAATACCCTGAAAATGTCAAAAGACACACGATCCACTCAGAGCTTCAAACTCACTAAATTAACCTGCATTATTGAAAAGCGGAGGGGGTGAGTACATTAGGTACTCAGTGAGTAGGAAAAACATATATCACAAATAGAATTCGATTCATACCAAGATAGTGTAGATAAATTATGAAGTAAATATATATCACATAGAAAACACATAGACCCATCCTATGAATCAACGTATATTGGTTAGGAACCACATAGGCCTAGCCTATGAACTCACTCATCCGGTAAACATAGGTTCCAGTTTCAGTACACAAAAGCATAAAAATATCATATGTATAAATCAAATATCGATAGGAAAACTAATATCAGGATAAGCCAAAACAATCATGTGTGATACCACTAGTTGGCCAAACTAATGTGCCCACCCATTGATACTTGGTGTTGGCCCGACTTCATTTGTGATGAGTCCGGACAACAGTCGACAAGAGTGTCATGACCCTAGGTGATGACCTCATCGGTGTCCAGACCCTGAGTGTGGAATCACCCGCAAGTCCCGTAAAAAAGTGTCAATACTACGACTCGACTTTCATCTACCAACATTAAGGGTACGGGGGTCGCTTAATCAATTGTGCCCAGCACACGATTGACCAATCATTTTTTCACCAATCGCAAAACAAATCATATACAATTATTAAGTAAAAAAATCAAGTAAAGCATCATATTTTTATTTATCGGTCCAATCGATAAAATGAAACTATGTCATGTCTCTAAGCCAAAAGAGAACAAATACACACATCATACCTGACTCAATTATGCATATGTAACCTCGAAAACATTATATTATGAAATAAAAGTAATCTTTTGCGCGCCAAATGCAAAGTTGTTCAAAACAGTGTCGTTTCATTAATACAAAAGCATATTAGCATCTATTCGATTAATTCCACTATACATTACCTAGGTTCAAAATTCATATACAAGTCATCATACATGTCTTAGAGTGATCTAATCCCTTATGAGAAATATGGTTCCCTAACTCACCTCAAAAGAAGATATTCACTCCCATAACTTCAACAATCCTCTATACGAGCTCCTTAATTCTCAACACTGAGCCTTTATACATAAAAAGGCATGCAATGAAAATACTACTTCAACATAAATTTCATATTTATACACCATCACATTAGCTTCTCTTTTGCATTTTCTAAGGCATTTAATGCCTCTAATCCAAACTTACTCATTTCATAACATAATTAAACACAACTTTATCCAAGCATATTAGGCCATTATTGTAGCATCCCACTTCCGTAAGACCCGAACCCGATATTGATGGTGATATTTGAGCCCGTGCCTCACGAGGGTGGTATGCTAGAGCAGTCAAAAATCGTTTAAAACTCAGTAAGATATTTTTTTTGAAAACAATTACATGCACGGAAATAAGTAAACAGTTTGGGCTCGCTAAATAAGAAAAAAATTTTCTATCATAACATGATTTCGGTCAAAACAGACACTCAACAGTATTTAAACCAATTCGTTCACAAAAATGTATAGTCGAAATGGGCTCAATGCTAATCCTGAACACTTTCAGAAATTTACAGTACAATAACAACATTTATCAATTGGGGCCCTCTACAGTAGCATTAATATTCTGCAGAAATACAATTTACACAATAACAGAATGATATACATGCAGACGTGAACTGATCCCGACCTCGAACTCTGACTTGCTTGTAGTAATCATACTCCCGTTTCTCTAACGGGGTACTCATCAAGTCCTGAAAATATTTGCAATGTTGGGTGAGTTTGCGAACTCCGTGAAAAACTATCATCGATGGTTCACTCAACTCATGCATATTCATACAATTCACAGAATATCACATATTAGCACATTCAGAACAGTAATCAGAAACTCCACTAAACAGTTATCACACATACGCATTTAACCCATTTCCAAATTCGCAGCACAATCAGATAGTTAATGCATGACATTTCCCATTTTATTTCAGTGTTGTGACTGGGCGTCAGTACTGTCCCATTTTCGGGCACATTAAACAGTAATCGCGTTTTAGGGGTAGGAGAGCCCTCTGGGTATACACTACTGCCCACGCGCATTAGGGATAAGAGAGCCCTCTGGGTATGCACTATTCCCTTTCGGGCCTTAGGCCCCTTTTCACAGTGGTTGAGCTTATAGCTCCGATCAGTAATTGCTCCAGTCACAACTGTTAATTTCCAAATTCTGATCATGCCTAGCATGCGTTCACAATTGCACAATAACACATTTCACTCAACAGTATTTATCGAAGTCAGACAGATCGTTCACAAGTCTGCACACCAATTCACAGTTACTCGTGATCATACAATTCATATTCACAGACAGTTCACACAGAGCATTTAACAAATCAGAAATTGAGAAACCAACTAGGTTACTCACCTGTAACTTCCGAGCTACTGCCTGGAAGTCCCAGCAATGTCCGTGGAATGAC
>JANJEY010000001.1:38509984-38521044 GCA_024703695.1 Erythroxylum cataractarum | reverse complement strand
TAGTTTTTAAAATGTGATAATCAAAATAAAAAAGATCAAATCATAAAAATCTTAACATATATAATTATGTTTAAAAATTATTTGTTAAAGACATATTCATTTTAAATCAAAATTTTTTAATAGTCAATTTAATTTAATTTTTTGATTGATTTTAAATCATTACTTCACTAACTAATTTATTTATTGTTATTTTTTTAGATTTTATTCAATACATGTAAAATCCTAATTCATATGTCACGCCCATGGACTAAATAACTTCTCTATATCAAAATAATTTATTAGTATATAATGGTAATTTACTTAATGGACCTAACTTCATCAAAATGGTTCTCATTACCATTATGATTCATATTAAATAAATTTCAAGCATTTATGTTTGAGAAAATGAATGTTCTTTGGAGTTAATTGTCGTGTAACGGATGAACTAATATGTTATAAAATATAATTATGAGAAATTTGATGAATAATAATAATAATAATGAAATATGATCTAAATCCTTTATATAGAGATTAGATAGAGAGATCAAATCTTGTTTAACTCTTATAACTATTAAGAAATTGACGTCAAATATGATTTATTCTAAACATCCTTAATTATGCGTTAATGATATAATTTATAGGCAACTTTTTATACATTTTTAACCTATTAGCTTGAAGATTTACCTTAAATAAAGTTCTTACTTTTAAGTATAACTCAAACTATTATTTATGAATTTGAAACCTTAATTTAAATGTTAAGTAAGTTGATATTGAAGTCTATTAATTTGAGGTATTTGGTGTGCATCATAAATGTCCTGGGAAACAAAATTAGTTAGGGTCCCTTTAGCTAAAGTTGATAGGGTCCCTTTCAACTTTAACTTAGAGGATGACTCGTTGAGCATGAAGACATATTGAGTCTGCATGTATCAATTGAACCCAACTCATTATTACTTAATTTTGAGTGTATAGTTTCTTAAGTGTTTTATGAAGATTAAATAATTTAAGAGTTATTACATATACTCAATAGTATATTTATTACATATTTGAAGGGCAATAATCTCCAACAATTTATTTGTATACAGTTGAATGACAGTGGTTATAAATTTTACCAATATAGTATTTTAAAACTAAAATCTAATTAATTAGGCGAATTTTACAAAAAGTAGTGAAAAGAAGCATTCTTTTCTTGATGAATATGTTTTGTTGATCAAGGTGTTTTCATCTTCTGAGTACCAAACCCTTTTATAACTCTTCATAACTCCTACTATAAAGGGATCAATATGACTAGATTATCATAATCTTTCTGAATTAGAGCATTTATCATTATATAGATTTTACCTAACTATTAATGGATCATTAAATCATAAGATTTAATTAATTCTAGCAATCTCATATATCTCATATCCAACTTGTTATGTGTGAAAATATTGTTTATACTTTTATGACTTATATCACATAATATATCCATATCTTTAAGAAAAAAACCATTACGGTAAGCTCCAAACCCTATGTTACATAATTTTTTTCATATAAGATTTTAGTTGTCTGGAAGCATAAGCCACCACCTCATATTACATAGAATGTATCCCATCCCCTTTTCTGGAGACAACAGTATAACTCTTATTGATTTAAGTGTTAATTAAAGTTGTGATTAAATTCCTAAGCCTTTATTTGTTAAAAAAATAACCCGACATTAACGTCCTATTAATTGACTAAATTGACAATAGACATGTAGTATGGAGACCTAATTTGTGTTGTGGTTACTAGTTGATATAGAAGTGTATTTTTATTGTAAGGGGACCCTTATTTCAAAAGGGGGATGTCCATTTTATAGGAGAAATTCTACCAATTTTTCAATAGGATCCTCGTAAAATGTGATTTTGTAATTAAAACAAGAGCTCTTTAGTTTTAACATATGATCTAATTGTGGAGGAGAGTTATAATTATGCAAATTATTGATGATAACACCTGATGGTTGAATTATTTGAGTATAGTTAATGACCTTCATTAAGTATAATATTTCATGGAAACTGTTTTCATATATCCCGCTTTCTAAACTGTGAACGATTTTGTTGTTAGTTTTTCATTCTAGCTCCATCATCATCATCTTCCTTCACATACTTTAGGAAGATCCTTCTACATTTCTGTTGAGGTCAGTGATTATGTTTTTTACTACAGTTTTGTTCCCTTGATTTATTTGTTTGTAGTATGAACTTCCTGCATTTTTTATTGATATAGCTTGCACGATGTGAAAATTGTTTGTAGTATAAACTTCAGTTATGTATTAATTTATACATGATGAGTTTGACTTATGTTATTGTTCCAATTACCTTAATTATGTGAATCCGTTATTTGATTGATGCTCTTTTAAATGATGAGGTTTTCTTCGCTTGTTATGTGCACATTTTTGGAAGGCATGTTTTTATGAAATTATATATGTTAAAACGAATTGATTAAAATAAGTATTCAAAAAAATATTCATATTTTTATTAATACTTATTTGATTAGGCAATTGTTTGATATTTAATATCCATTAAATATCAAATTGTTATCAATAATTTTCTTATGACTTATATGATTACAAACATACATGTTGGATATTCAGTTTAAATATATTAGGAGTCTAGGATATAGAACGAGAACACTTGATGTTGAATAACAAGTCTTATCTAAAATGTTTTGTTATATATGGCTAACATAGCAGGCTAACTATGAATTCACTGGTTTAAAATAACAATTTTCTAGATATGAGTTTCTGGGATAGATCTTAGATGTATAGATGATTAACCCCTAATGGTTTCATTAATCCTGAATTTGTTGAGGGAGTTGATGCTTTTATTCATTATGCATGTTCTCAACCTGCATATATGGATGGGTCAAAGATCAGATGCCCATGTAAAAAGTGCAAACACAAATTTTTGCTTACTATTGATGAAGTTAATTTGCATTTGTTGAGAGAAGGGTTTGTCCCAAATTATTTTGAGTGGACATGACATGGGGAATCGTTGATTTCTAACACCTTAAAGGGTAATGAACCACAATAGTCTGTCAACTTAAATGAATATGAAGAGGAGATTGGGTTTAGAAGAAATTATGTTGATGGAACTAAAAATTCATACATGCAAATGGTTTATGACGGGGTCGGTTATACCTTTGAGTCAAATAGGGATAATGTTGAAGAAGAATCTAACCCACAAACAAAACATTTTTTTGAGTTACTATAGTCAGCTGATTGAGAATTGTAGCCAAATTGTGAGACAATGGCCCAATTGTATTCAATTGCTCGAATATTGAACATAAAGTTTGAAGGGCATATTTTGGATCATAGTTTTGATAAAATTTTGGAATGGTATAATGAATCATTGCCTATTGATCATACAATGGTTGATAGTTTTTATGATATGAAGAAACTTATTAGGGGTCTTGGTTTGCCTGTGGAAAAGATTGATGGTTATCATTTGGGCTGTATGTGGTATTGGGGAGAGGATGTGAACTTATAAGAGTGCAAATTTTATGGTCAATATAGGTTTAAACCTAGAAATCGTTCAATGAAACAGAAATTAGTACCATAGAAGCGGATGTATTATTTCCCAGTAACTCTGAGATTTAAAAGACTTTATGCTTTTGATGTTACTGCATCTCACATGAGATGGCATGTTGAACACAAATAGGAAGATAGAGTAATGAGTCATCCATCAGATGCACTGGTATGGAAACATTTCAATGACACCCATCTTGATTTTGCAGTTGAATGTCGAAATGTTCGATTAAGATTGTCGACGGATGAATTCCAACCTTTTGGTCAATTCGAGCAACAATATTCTTCATGGTCAATTATAATTACTCCTTCTAATTTGCCTCCCTGGATGTGTATGAAAGAGGCATATATGTTTTTGATAGTGATTGTGCCAGGGCCAACAAATCTGAAGCAAAAAATAGATATTTTCTTACAACCATTGATATATGAATTGCAGTAGCTTTGGGAATATGGTGTTCAAACATATGATGTCTCTCTGAAATAAAATTTTGTGTTGAGAGCGACTTTGATGTGGACCATTAGTGATTTTCTAACTTTTTTCATATTATCTGGATAGAGTACAACTAAAAAATTGGCTTGTCCTCATTGTTCCAATGATTCTTATGCATTTTATCCTCCAAATGGAGGTAAAAAAGTTGGTTTGACAATCATAGGAAATTTCTTCCTTTAGATCATCCGTTTAGGCACAATAAACATAAGTTCATTAGGATTGCTTATAGTAACAAAATTTGAAGTCGATGAAGTAAATACAAGCATTAGTCAAAACTTTGATTGGAGAAAATGAAGCATATTTTGGGATTTTCCATATTGGAAAACGACGTCATAATCTAGATGTGATGCATATTGAGAAAAACATTTTTGACAACTTGTTCATTACCATTATGAATGTTGAAAGAAGGAAAAAAGATAATGCAAAATCTAGAGCTGATTTGTAACATTTTTGTAGAAGTTAAGAGTTACATAAAGATCTTCACACCGGTAAATATCCTAAAGCATTTTACACTTTGGACAATAAACAAAGGGAACATTTGTGTAAATGGTTAAAGTTCTAAAGTTTCCAGATGGTTATGTTTCAAACTTGGCTAGGTGTGTGGATATCAGGAAGTACAAATTATTTTGGATGAAAAGTCATAATTGTCATGTTTTTATACAAAGACTAATTCCAATTACATTTCAGGAGTTGCCACCGATTAAAGTATGGGAAACTATAACAGATTTAAGCTTATTTTTCAAAAGCTTAACATCATTTGAAATCAAGTTGGATGAAATGGAAAAACTAGAAAACGAAATTCCGCTTATTTTGTGCAAGTTAGAAGAGATTTTTTGTCCAAGTTTCTTTGACTATATGGAGCATACAAAATTCTACTTATTTTGTGCAAGTTAGAAGGAATTTTTCCTCCAAGCTTCTTTGACTGTATGGAGCATCTACCTATGCAGTTAGCATATAAGGCAAAACTAGCCGGTTCAGTTCAATATCGATGGATGTATCCATTTAAGAGGTAAGTCGACATAAATTATTACAATAACCATTTTCACATGCTTTATCTACAAAATTATAATAAACATTTTCTATAATATAGGTATTTGCATCACTTGAAAAAATGTAAAAAACAAAGCCAGAGTTGAAGGCTCGATATTTAATGCTTATTTAGTGAAGGAAGTTAGTACATTTTGTAGAAATTATTTTGAGCCGTATGTACACAAAAGAGAAAGAAAAGTCCCTTGTAATGATGATTGGGGAGGAACGATTGGTTCTGATGGAAACTATTCCATTTTAACATATCCTGGACGAACATATGGACGTGCAATAAGAAGAATGTTAACAAAGAAAGAAGTTGTGGCTACTCATGGTTATATTTTATTGAATTGTCAAGAGGTTATTCCTTATGTCCAGTAAGTTGAACATGATTATTTATTCATTTAAAATTGTGTGTAGTTCATTACTGAAAAATACCATGATGTTTTTAGATTATACGAGGCATTGTTGCGTGAGATAATGTCGAGTATCACACATGATTATATAAATAAAGAAGTTGGAAAACACTTTCCTCGATGGTTTGAGAGATATGTAAGTATTCACTTATAAATATTCTTATAGTTCAAAACTTCATTTAACTGTTTTCATGATATTATACTCTCTGTTATGATAATTTATTTTATATAGGCCTTAAAAAATCCAATAGAGAACAAGTTCATTTGTGATCTTGTAAAGGGACCTCTGCAAACTGTTAAATCGTATCCTATGTATTTCGTGAATGCATACAAATACCATACAAAATATCGTGGATATAACATGTCAACAATAAACAGTGGAGTTTCGATAGAGGGAGAATTGATGGATTACTATGGTAAAATTATTGAAATACTTGAAGTTGAGTACCCTGCTTTGCTAATTAAGCAATTTGTGATATTTAAATATGAATGGTATGACCCGATACTAAATGTTGGAAAAAAAGTGCATAGTCAAATCAACATTTGAAGAAGATTGAAACAATTTGAACCTTTCGTCTTGGCTATGTAAGGGAAACAGGTGTGTTATGTCCCCTTTCCAAGCTTACGACGAGATAAGACAGATTGGTTGGCGGTTTGTAAAGTTAAACCTAGAGGTATTTTTGAATCACATGGAAAAGGAGAGAAGAGAATTGAAAGTGAAGCGTTTCAGGAAGATGTCACTTTTATAAATGCATCTGTAACGTGTGACGATATTGAACCTTTGAATGATCCATCTAACGAATATGTCGATATTTCCTCTGGAAGGGATGACGAGGGTCAGAGATCTAAAGATGAGTCGGAGTTTGATTCACATTTTTCCGAATTTACAAGTAAGTTATGATAGTGATTAATTTGTATTTGTAATTGAATATTTAATTCAACAAATACATTATTTGCATTTAAGTATGTTATGTAAAGTTTTTCATTCAAAATCTTATTCAAGGATTGTCGACATAGCGACTAGTTCCAGATGGTAGTAATTCTTTCCGTTGAGAGGAATGTGGAAAAATTGTCCCAACCCAAGGAATAAACATTGTAGGAAATATCGATGGTTCATACACTAAGAATTGTTTTCCTTCCATGGCTGATTTTCTACTTTAAGGTGTTTAATACGTCTTTTTCCTTATTATGTTTATCTCAATTCCTTTGTTGAAGTTATTATACATATTCACATTTGATGGTCTATCGTACACGTTGCTTTAAGTTTCCTTTATTCTCGAAGAGGACATGTATGTCAATAGAGGTAAGAGGAATGTCACAAAGGGCTCTAAAGGATTAGGGAGATTGATTTTTGTGAAAAATTCATCAATTCCTCAAACCTCGTCTGCACAATCACGTATGCGTTAATATCTAGTTTTGGTTCGTTTAACGGTTTACTAATATCACAGTTTCAAAAGTTCTTAACTGATTTTGTTTTAGGTAAATTTGTTCCCCCTAGTAATTCATCTGAAGAATTAGTGTTCCATACTAAGAACGGTGACTCATTCACTGTTTCCTCTACAAGTATAGCTATAGCGGAAACGCTATTGTAGGAAGGTTTTCAAAAACCTACACCTGGTGGAAGAAGTTTTACTGTTTCCATTGGTGCGTTTGAACATGCCAGGACCCTTCTCGGGAATCCAGACATCGGGGACTCATTTACCTTTACTAACTCCCATGTCATATGGAATCAAACAAATTAATTTTATCATTGTTATTTATTGATGCAATACATTATTAGACTAACCTTTAAAGTTGATTTATTTTTGTATCTGTAAGAATTTGTTAAACAATGCATAATTATATGATTGTTAAAGTTCATTTGTTGTTGTTAAAAATTAGTTGACCTTCAACTCTATTGCCTTATTTCCTTATTCATATATTGTGTAAAATATTGAATTCAAATTGTTATATTTGTAGAGAATTCGATAAACATTGAATTTTAGGTAACAATATGGGCCCAAAGAGACAACGTGAGGATATATGGTCGAGATTTAGAGGCATGTTTGGAGTAACTAACTGTGAAGTTGGAACATCTTCGTCTGCAGCTTGCACTGACTCACCTGTTCTCCCTCCAGGGTCGACAGTTGCAGATGACACATTACCTACTGCTCCTCATACTACACTATCTCCTTCCCCAACTCATATATCATCCAATACCTCTTTATCAGATGGAGGAGAGGTCCGCCACCCTGGAGTTGTGGGACCTGATGGAAGAAAGTATGTAACAGTTGTCAATGAATAGTAAGTGAAATCACATTTACCACTATTTGTTTTAATTAAGTCTTAGGTTTATTAGTTTTTTACAAGTATCAAATTACTTCTTATATTAGGTTGGATCCATCTAGACCGAGTTCCAAAAATATGACTTTCACATTTAAGCAAAGGATTGATCCTGAGGGTTATGTGTAGAAGAAAATATCCGAGACTACAAATTTTACTTTCAGGAGTTTAAGGTACAACATATATGTATTTTCTTTTTATATTGATTTATATACACTAATTAGATAAATATTATTACATTATATAGTAGTCTAATTTTTTTCTTCTTTTTTTAGAAAATTTTTTTTCTGGGATTCTTGTTTCGATGCTAACATGTATAAAGTATAGGAGAAGCGAGCTCGTACACATTATCATGACTTCATTGGTGCGATAAACAAGGCTAGTGAACAATCATGTTATATTTCAGAGGAAATTTGGAGTCATTGGCAGGAGTATTAGGCATCACCTGAGACAAAGTTCATCTCAGGACGTAACTCCACCAACAAATATGGAGGCCCGAGAGGAGAGAGTTTTCCCGTACATACGGGAGGATCAATAACCCACCACGAGCATGCACAACGACTTGTAAGTATCTCAATTTGACACTTATTTTGTAAATATTTTGCTTTGTTGTATTATAGATAATGATAATGGTATAAATGTCTGTTGTCATATATGGTTGTGTTGAATCATTTTCTTTGCTCAATAGGGGGTAAATATCATAAAAATAGAGAAAATTTTATCAAAAATTTTATAAATGATAATTCACATATAAGAATTTAGGTTATACATGTAGGAAAAGTCATTGGGCATAAGGCCTACACCTATTCAACTGTTTTTGCATACTCACACAAAAAACCATGATGGTATGATATTCATCGACAAACAATGTAGAGAGCTGAATGTATGTGAAATTAATGCATTATTATAATTTCTTAATAATAATCCCTTACTAATGTAAACATTATTTCCTAATAGGACCAAATACAACAAACTATTCAGCAACAGTCTTAGGAGGAACAACCTGTAGATGGCACTCAAACGTATCTTGATGTTGTGGGTGGTAAGGACCGTCGTGGAAGGATATTCGGGCTAGGCTCATATGTGAACATATGTTATTCACAATCTTCCATGTCCAGTACAATAGCGTCTGCTAGGCCAACAGACAACAATGAAGTCATTGAGCTTCGGGCCACAGTACAAGCGTGAATGAACCAGATAGCTCACATGAAAGAGAAGCAGATGGCTAACATGAATCAACAGATGGAGCAGAGGGAGCAGATGGCTAAGATAAGAGAGTAGATGGATCAGAGGGAGCAGATGGCTAAGATGAGAGAGTAGATGGAGCAGATGGCCAAGATGAGAGGTAGATGGAGTAGATGGCTCAGCTGAGATAGGAGATGGAACAGTTGAAAGGGAAGCTTAGCAGCTTAGAGCACTCACGATCACTACGACATTAACTTTTCCTAGTCATGTCCTATCAATTACAAATATAAGTTATGTACACTTTATTGTTTTTATTATCAATTAAAATAATATTAACTTTATATCATTAATTAATTTTCTGAATTCAACAAATTATATAAATACATAAATTAATTTATTATGCACAGATAATTGATAATTATAAAAATTATGTATTTATCACAATAGAATGTAATTGGAAACTATAACAAAATTTTCTTATTATCGACGAAACATAAAATACCGTCATAAATTCAATATTTTTTTAGCTACAGAAATGATAGTTCCATCGCTAAAGTTGATGACTAGTTAATGACGGATTTTAAGTACCCGTTGTAAAAATCTGTAGTCGTCAGTAACTTTCACCAACGGTTGTGTTATTTTACCGACGGAATATAGTTCGTCGATGATGTTAACTACAGACGTTTTATCAGCGATTTAGTTCGTCGTTCGATTCTGTCGGTAAAATAAATTACCAACGGAAGCCTCCGATTTACCAACAATTTTTTTTGTTGGTAAACCACTATTTTCTTGTAGTATGTAGTTTTCTTGGCCAAAAACGACAAGACTGGTAGTTAAAGTAAACACATCAACATTAAGTATTTGGCCATTAGGGAATGTGTCAAAGAAAATAAAGTGGTCATTAAACACATTAGTATTACATTAATGATTGTTGATCCTTTAACAAAAGGCATGCCACCAAAAAGCTTTTAGGATCATGTTGCTTATAATGGGATTCGGTTCCATTATGTGATTTATTGTGTATACTTTCACGAAACTTTTATTAATTTTGTTGTTTTCTTATTTTGGTGTACACATTTTTATTTTGAGAATAACAGCTATTATGACCTAGAATAAACATAAAGGTTTATTCATTCAGTTAAAATGGAATAAGAAATAGGATGCACCGTGATACATGGAAGATAATGCTCACATGTAGAAAACTTATCGCCATGATTCGTGCATTTGGTTTCTTTAATTGAGTAGAGGTTTCATAACTTTTAGCTTACATCTACGACCCAAGTGGGAGACTATTGTCCATTGGTTATCTAGTGGTTTCCTTCTGATGGGTCATCTCATATGTTTTTGAAACCTCATGACCTTCTATTGTGAACCGTCATCTCCTTCTGTTTTTTTTTATGGAAGACAATAAGGAATATAAAATTTGTGAAACGATATTAGGTCCTTAAGCTTACCATCTGATTGCATTTTGCTAAAAGCTTAAAAAAGCCCGCTCACCCATTTGAATCTCTCAACATGAATGACAGGAGATATGAGATCTAAATTCTGCATTTCTTTTTTTATTGTAATAGATATGTTTATCGTCTCTTTTCATATCCAGCACTGTCTTCATTCTTGTCACTATCATTGTTCCTATTGGACTTTTTCTTCTAAAAATAAGAAAAGAAGTACAAAAAATCATTAAAAAACTAAAAAAATAAAAAATGTTGATGTTAGTAAAAGGAAGTAGACCTATAACCCAAAACGTTTTTGAACATTTAAATGAAAATAATGTCATTTTTTAAGGAAAAGTTCGAGTTGTCAAGCTTTCAATTGAAACTGTTGACAGGTAGACAATATGAAAAGACACAATGAGTAGCCACATAACATAACCTCCATCGGTTATGTTTATTCTCATATAAAAAGAGAATTCAAGGAGTGGAAAGGAGAGTGCTCATTGCAATAAACGAGAAAACTCTCTCTTTCTTCCTCACGAAAAATAAACCATCAAAGGCTTAAAGTTTGGGACGTGGATTAATCAGTGACTCTGGTAGTCAACCGTAATACAAAGATTAGCAATCAGCAAATCGATCCGGTATTTTCACATTAAAGTTAGTCCTTAAAT
>JANJEY010000001.1:38387668-38398834 GCA_024703695.1 Erythroxylum cataractarum | reverse complement strand
TCAGTAAATCTCAACTATTTATTTATGCAGGACTCGTACGTAAGACTTGCTTAAATAAATGACTGAGATTTACTGGACATCATAAGACACCATAAAATTAAACAGAAAATTTATGTGCACCTTAAAATGATTTTTTTTGTGCAGTTTTCCTCGTTAGCATTCAACAAGGACAAGAATGGAGTAATATGAAACGCACGGGATAAATATGCAAAAGAGCAAAAAGAAATACAAAGGGCAGCCTTTTTTCTGGGTCGACGAGTCAGCGGGGAAGGTGATAATGGTACACGCACCCTCTGACGGATATGGGGCTCCCACGTATATTCTTATTTACTATTCTGCGTCCATGTAGGTTCCGATTAAAATTTTTCTACTTTAGTACGACAAAATGACACGCAAACAACTTATGAACTGTTCAGTATTGAACGTTTGTGCGATGTGTAATCTGCCACGTGCCATGTATGAGTGACGACGGCAATGGCTGCGAGCCACCCAAAACATCACAAGTTGCGTCACACGTGTTGCACCTCAATATGCGGGAACATCGCTTCAAGATTAGAATAATTGAACTCGATATTCATATGAAAGGAGAATTTAAAGTGATTCTCTTCGAGTGAAAAATTTTTAACCTCTGTTCAAGCACGCCACATGAAATGATCCTTTGCGAACTTTGGGAATATATGAAAGGAAAGCTGATGCCAGATATTTTGAGATACGTATAGAACTGAAGCTGATCAACTATACAAAGAAAAATGTTCAGATATTAAAAAAAGGGACAAAAATGAAAATATTATAAGAAACGTTAAGTAAGATAACAATTATATGTATTGCCTAATATAATATAAGGTACAAATTTAATGTTTCTAAATAAAAACACCACTTAAGAATGAGAATAAGTTCAACACATTAAGAGTTTGTCTTGTATGTATAGTCCAATATAACATAAATTAAAGCAAACGCTTTAAAGCCAAAACTTAGCCAACCAGGGCATACAACACATGTTTTCCTATCCATCTGTTTAAGTAAGATATACTCTCCCAGCAATTTTTCTCAGGCTGTCCATTACATTCTACAACTACAAATTAATAAAACATGTGGCTCTAAAACATCAATTTCATAAACTATTTTAAATGATCATCATGGAAGCCATACTTGATCAGCAATTAAAAGTATCATCAACTTTACCATGTACCTATACTGCGTGCTACTGGGTTCCACTACAAACATTTTTTTAGCTTGTAATTAGTGTCGGACATGGATTTTGTAATGGATGGCAATACAAAAAAATGGGCGTAATGCATGGGTTTCCATTTCAAGTGGCACCAAGTGGAGAAACCATTGAACTGGTAAATATTCTAAAATCAAAATTCAATCTATGCCATTTTCGTGGTGGTTGCCATGTAAGAGCACATAAAGCAAAGACTTTAAAAAGTGGTGAATATTGGATCTCAGTCCACAAAATACTTTTTCTTTTCTTGATTAGCTTTTTTTTCTCTTGAAGCATTCTGCAAAGCAAAACCCTTCTTTTTTCTCTCCCTCTCTCGCTCAAAATCCATGTTTCTATTCTTTTTCTCTATCTTCATTCATGTAGGCAGATGTTTTTTTCTATCATGCTTTTCAAATTCCACGACTCATCATCATTTCTAAACCATATAGTAATAAAATAGGTGCTCCCATAAGTAGACATGGACAACAGCTTACCTAAGCCATGATGTCATTAGTTTACTAACCCTTATCTGGGATGATGCTTATTGGTTGTAGAACAAACAAGCATGATGATCATGCCCACTCCATGCTTTTGATCGCCCCCTTGTGGGCCTCGTGGAATCCCCCTCATGTTCGGTTAATCTTTGGTGAGGTCGCCAACATCACCTTATTGTTCACTCGTACATAACTGAATAATATAATAGTATACATAGCTCTTAGGAGTGAACCCATTCATGACATTTTTCAATGATGCGGAATTGCATTGCAAGAGTTGGGTAGAGAAGCACGGAAACTGAATGTTGCTATCTCACCAATTGCTTAGAATAACTCAGATACTCCTTAAAGATATTTATACTAAATGATTGACCAACATTATGAAATGAAATGCTACTTCATGTATATGGATGTGCGTTATACATTACTATTAGGAACAAACTGTGACTAGGATTGTATAAGACATTTAGATTTTTAATTTGAAATTCAAAATCTTAAAATTGTTTATATTTTTTTTGTCATGACATATACATATTTTAGAATACGTACAATTCTGAGCTCGCATAATTGTATTTTATGAAGATGCTAGCCAGTTCAATCATTTATGATAATGAAAGAGATACGTAGCTAATCCAAAAACACATCTTGTTGTTTCTCTGTTCTGATTTTGAGATTTCTTTGTTTGATGAAAATGAAAACCATCCACATTAATATCTAGATCGCCCTGTTCACGACTTGTTCTATCAGGCACTCCACTTCCGTATTTTATTTATGATTAGTTATAAATTTCTACTTTGGGCATAATTTCCAAAAGGACACTTTGCTTGAACTGTTCCTAGGACATCTATACCAATCGAAGATCTAATTACTAATTATATCCAAAAGCTTTCTGATATCTGCAGTTTGCAAATTGTAATATCTCATTTCATCCCATACAAATTTGTTTTATCCCAGAAGCAGAACATCATATTTAGCTGTAACTATAATATATGCCATTTCCTTTACAACCCTGCAATTCTGAGAAATTGCCATGCCAACTATATCTAATCTAGTTAGAGACAAACCCATTAAAGCAGTAAGCACAAGATAGGAATCTCCTCAATTATAGATGAATACTTGTAGTTTCTTGAAAAATAATTCTGTAGATGTCACAAGGAATTGTATAGTGGACATTTTAGGAAGCATGGAGACTTGGAAGAGTCCATATCACAATGCCTCGTGCTTGACAAGTGTTTTTTTATGAAGTGGTGGCCTACTACAAAATCGAACAACTTGCAAGTGAATGTGGATAAGCTTTGGTCGAGAAATTACGTAATTTGTTCAAATACTCTCCCCTTGTCAATTTACACCTCATACACTACACAATGGCGTTATGGGGTCACATACATAGACATCAACATGAAATGAAAAGAAACAAAGCACTAAGTTATGGGACACAACTTCTGCCCGACTTTTCTCAAGTTTGGAATCGTTTCCAGATGAACTTAAAAACTGAAGAATAATCCAAAATATCAACTCAAGACAAGCACACTCAAGAAAGAATATTATATATATTTTCAATAATATTAAGTCATTCATCAATTTTAATACATAAACTCATATTAATCTTTATTCTTAATCGAACCGAGAATATTAAGTCTACACACCTTGCTTCACATTTGTAATAGCCTATCAAGCTCATTAAACACGTCATCTCCTATTAAATTATTACTCATCAATCATTCTAGCAGCTTACTGGAAAATTCAATAATAAAACCTGTATAAGAGTATGTCAGTTTGGTCTGTCGTAAGATCAACTGGATTATTAGACTCGTATTTGGAGTCATGACCCCAGACATAGCTCTATTCAATGCTGACGACAAATTGGTTGAGTTTGAATTAATACCCTGAACCTGAAAGAGGTCATGCAATGGCGTTGGAAGTGAAATTTCTTTGTAGAAAGAGCCGTGTAATTCTCGAGGAGTTCCAAAATTGACATGTACATGACGTTGAGGTAGGAAATTTCCTGTCTTCAACAGGGTACCAATTTACATCAGTTCATATTTGATGGGGAAGTTTATGAATATCTAATAGATATACATTGAACGGAGAAAGGCGACGTTATTCATGATGTAGTTAATTATGTATATATTATCTGAATTCGAGATTTCGTTCAAATCACATTTGTCTTTCCATTTCATGAAAATTTAGGTTAAATGATCTTTATTTGTAAATTTAATTTATTTACTTGATGACTCAATAATGGAATCAACCCAATTAAACGATATAAAACTGTCATACAATGCATGCCTCATGCCTATTAACTTAAAATCTTTACAAAAAGAAAAACTCAAAACTTTAGACTTTTAGCATCAGAAGCACTCAAGGAGTCCCTTAATTACATCACCTCTAACGAGCTTATATCTAAGAACGAAGATACTAGTGAAACAGATGATACCGAACTTAGATCATCTTTTGCCTTCAGATTTACTCTATGCAAGGTCGGAACTGGGGGAGTAGTTTTTTGTATCCCTAAAATTATCTGTTCTTGTCCATCTGAAGTGGGTAGCTACATGTGGATAAGATTTGTCCCATGTCCGAGTTCTGAACATGTGAAAGTTGAAGCTTTATGGGCCTTTGTAAATGAGATTCCAAAATTAATGCTGTCACAAAACTCTTACACGTTTGAGGACCCTCTTCTATATTGAGACCAATTATGGAAGTTGGAAGGTCCACTAGTGCCTAATGCCTAGCTAGTTTTGTACTTTTGGGCTTATTCATGCCCATGTTTCGGGACTCAAGCATGAAACGAAGTTTCTTAAATTGAGGGGTCTTGTCTTGGTACACAATGAGTCATTATTTATGCAAATTTGTAATGAGGAGAAAGCATTACTGTTTTAATTTTGGTTGTCTTATAGAAGTAACATCAATTGGTAAAAGACGTGCTCTGAATCTTCTGATCTTATGAACTCTTTATAATTGCCTTCTATTACAGAAATATATGAACCCGAGAGACTAACAAACATCTGACCAGTTAGGACCGCAACTTGTCCAGATCTTCTTGAGGAATAAAAATATTGCAAGCTTTGATCCCATCGCCCTTGAATATCCATTCCCTTTGATGACGATCAAATTTAAAGACCAAATCGTTACATACTCCTATACTCCTCGCTCTCCAGCATTTCCCAGAATGAAGATCGTAAATAGCTACAAAATTCACATTAAAATTCAATTTGATTTTCTTTTGGTACAAATCTCTCGCAAGTTCTTTTCCGGACTGTCCACGCAAGAATGAGAATAGCTTTTTATGGTTTTTACAGCCCTTTGGATTTTCTTTGATTTTGAGAGACATCTCCTGATGACCACCGATACTTTTAATCTCATTATTTACCCTTCCACATGAAATGCTGACATTCTTGTAGTCGAAGTGTGTTCTCAATGCCTCAATTCTCACATTTCGGTCAAAACCAGTATTCGAAAACAAAACCTGGGTTGTCAAGTTTGTCAGTGCCAAACGATAAGGCACTTCAACACGCAGAGCTTTTATGGTGATTGATGATATGCGGATTGTGACAGGGTTAACACTTTCTGCATTCTCTTGGCCCTTATAAGCAGCGAAAAATATAAAACCTACAGCAAATAAGATAATCAAAGCCACAAGGCGCTTGCAACTTGTAAATGCGGCTTCAGAAGACATTGATTAAAAAAATTGACTTTGTTGTGGTCTGTAAGTTTAAAGATCTTGCTGACGGAGAGAGGGTAAGAATCGAGGAAGAAAAGAGGAGGTGATGCCACATTTTATCAAGAAAGAAACCTATGCCACTCTTAAATGAGGCGCAAAGGAAATAGTTTCAATGAAAAAAGTTGTGGATTGATGGTTATGTGAGTTTCAACAGAAGTGAAGAATGTGATAGGCCGTTCTCGAGTCTCGTCCGTTGCATGGGCTAAATGCCATTGATTAGCGACAGTGGTGCCTGTCGCAAAAACGTTCCTTGGCCATTGAAACATCCTTGGAGTGGTTAGTAGGTTTGTCCGATCGGCACTTTTTTTAAGTTAGCTTCGCTGAGCTATTGTAGTTTTTCCTTTTCCTTTTCTAAATGTGGGTTTCGATTGCTTTAACAAACAAATCCGGTATAAGCAGTTGGGTATCACTTGGTTTTTGGTTTTACTTTTTCTTTCACAAGCTGTATTTCGTCAAAATATTATTTGTTTGAATATAAAGATACAACAATTCACCGAAATGCAGATTAAATAGGACCTTATCATATTTTAATAGGTATTTCATTTTTTGTTTTTAAATGTATTCCTTTGTATTTTCATAATTTACTATGACTGCCTTGATGTGTAAAGATTAATAAGAAACCTTTAAATATTTTTTGCTCAAATATGCACAAAACTATCAAAGTGTCAGTAAATTTCATCCTAAAGTTTCCAATTCAATTCAGTCCTTTTTTGAGGCTACACTAGACAGGAGAATATTTGATACAATGAGGTCTAGTTATCTACTTGTAGCTAGACCAAATATTAATAATAAAAAACTATTGGAAAGAAATTTTCTTATCTGTCCATAGTAATTTGTACATTAAAATATCATGGGGTCAAAATTTTTGTAGAGGTCAAATATAGAATTATAACTATATAGTATGATAAATTCATTTGTTATTAATATCTCTGCATAAAGACTTGCAAATACTATTCAATTTATCGATGAAGTTAGATATAATAATCAATTGTTCGATGGGCATTATTTCAAATTATATATGTCATGACAAATAATATGTAGTAAACTTTATCGTCTTTAAACTTATGGAAGAGAGTTATACGACTTCGTTACCTTTCAAACTATTTTATTAAATTGTCAGGAAGTGAAATATTATAAATGCTACACTTTAATATTGCAAAATTTAAATAGTATAGTTAAATAAGTATATACTTTATTCACATATTCAAATATAACAATACCTTCAACTTAAAACATTTCTAAAGTTTTTTAAAACTATTAACCATGTTTATAATAGGCTAGCTTTATATTAATAGCTTATAAGATTTAATCACGTTTTTTAATTGTGAACTTAGCTACGAAATATTTTTCATAGCTAATAAGGTTTGGTGACTTTTTTTAACCGTGAACTTATTTTTGTAGCAAAAGCATTTTAACTAGGAAACATTTTTCGTAGCAAAACACAAGTGTGCTCTAAATCCCATAACTATCAGCTACGAAAACAAGTTTCGTAGTTAAAAACCTTTTGCTAAGAAAATATGATTGTAGTCAAAAAAAAAAAGAAAAATACAAAGACACTGATAATCTAAAGACATTGATCTTCTCTTTGGTTTTTCTGCCTCTGTCTTCGTGCTTCAGTAGCTCCATCGTCTTTGTCTTTTGTGTTCGCTTTATTCCTCTTCCATTTTCATGTTTTGGGTACTGATTCCTATCTTCATGTTAAACTTTAGTGTCCTCGTGTTTTTCTACCAATTGGTGATGTTTGTTCTGCCTATTCAGAAGAGCTCTTTTTCTTCAAGTAATTGTGTTTTCAGTTCATGCGTGGTTAATATAAGTTAGGGCTGAGTAAATTTAGTTAATGTAGAGTTGTGGTAAGTGTTAATTGTCTTTTGGTAGGCGTGAAAAATGGACTAATGCGCTTCCTTTTCTTACCTATACCCACCTCTCTCTGTATACCCACCTCTATTAATCAACATTGTTCCCATTTGTTTCAGCCTATTCACTTGATACAAAGTACACATTTTTTGTGCTTGTACTGCGATTCACTAGACTATATGGCTCTTATTAACAATTGTGGTTAGTTCTTAACCTAGCTTTATGGAACATTGCATTTGTTGGCAACTTCCTCCATTGATTGCAGGTTTAGGTGCCATTGCTACTTTTGGAGGTAGTTTTAGACTTTATTATCCTATGAGTATATTATTTGGCATATTCTTTTGTAGCATCCCACTCCCGCAAGATACATGCCCAACATCCTGAGTGATATCCAAGATCGTGTGCTGCGATTCTGCGAGGGTGGCGTGCTAAAGTACTTAATTAGTCAAAACTCAGTATAATTTTTTTTGAAACTACAAACATAGTATGTGGAAATCAATCATCAAATAGGGCCTACTTTATTCTATAAACATTTTTCAAACCATCAGAGTTTCGTTAATCACTAGGGCCATTTTAGAAACAAAAGACTTATAATTATAATGTCAATACAACATGATTACATTGGCATACACATTGTATAATAATTTCAGAATACATTCCTCAATACCAAATTTGCGAAAAATACAATTCAATACAAAAATAAAAAATACAATGCAGACGCGAACTGATCTCGGTCTCTATCTCTCACTTTCATGCAGTAGGTATACCCCCGTTGCCTAACGGGGTATTCTTTTGATCTTGAAAAATATTTACAAATTTTGGATGAGTTTTGCTAACTTAGTGAGGTAATCATCATCAATGGTCACTCAATTCATGCAACACATCATTTCACATAACAAATATTTCACAAAAATTGCACTTTACATCATTATCACATTTTCACTTAAGCATAGGCAGATTTTGGCATTTCAATCCAGCAAACATACTTAACAAAATGTATATGAAATGCTCATGAGATACTTTTTTAATGATTACGTTGTTATGATCGAGTACCTGAATTGTCCTGTATCTATTTTAGATATCGGGCTCATTACTAACTATCCCTTATCCGCTTGGAGGATACATGACCCATTTTACATAGTGAGCCCTAGGCTCTTAATCACTTTTGAGCTCGAGGCTCTTTTTTACACGTTGAACTTTAAGCTTTAATCGGTGGCTACTCTGGTCACAACTGTCATTATGTGATCATGCATTCATGTATGGAATGCATCTCACATTTTAATCAATTATATTATAACACATTTAGTTCTTTACATTTACATTCAAGTAGCACTTCAACATATATTCTACATTTCACAATCATTGGACCTTCTGTCTGGAATTCAACACAATTCAATTCATATTCATTTATCATTTATAACAACATTTAAGAAAACAATAATTGAGAGAAACCGTCTATGTTACTCACAGTATGCTCCCAAAGCTAAAGTCTGGAAGTGTCGTCAACGTCTGGAGGTTGATGTTCTAATTGCTCCTCTAAACTAATTAGCATACACATATATCATAATTTGCACAATTATAAGTGTTTAACAATGCACATGAATGAAATGAATTATGTAGAAAATTGTTCCTCTATGTCTTATTTTTCTATTGACACTAAAATTACTCAATTTGATTAGTAATTTGGAAGATATGCCTCAAATATTTTCGAGCTGTTCATATTCAAAAACAATGTACTGTACACAACTTCCAGCTAGAAATTGAACATCTTAGAGACTGAATCACAATTCCACTTCTTCATATGATTTGTAGCTCTATATCTCTAGTTTGTCCCAAATTAAAGATCATCTCATTTTTATATCTAGCGAAGAAGTTATAGTTAAAAGAAAAAGGATAGTCCAATTTGTAAATTCCTCTCGGGTGGTTAGATAAATTGTAGTCATGACTACTATTGAGGAAAACAGTAACTTGATGTGATAAATAAACATGAGTCTTGCAATTAACTCATAGGCGTGAGAGAGGAAAGTCACAGGGGTGTAGGAGTCATAGACGTGAGAGGAACATGAGTGTGCAAGAGTCATGGGTGTGACAGATAAAGACAAAAATTGGGTGAGAGCACAAGTCAGACCCGTCCCACATTTATCACTCAATCTCTCTCAATTAATTTCATATGGCTATGATTTTTGTTGGAGAGGTAGAGCAATGTCTTACAAGTCTAATGGCCTAAGTCTCATCTAATTTGGAGGTCAGACGAAGAAGATATTGCCAAAAAACCATTGGATGTTTATTACTCCTAATACACGATAGTGACCTTCTCTTATGAGTCACCAAGCACGACGGTGCAAATCCAATATCCTCAAAAAGTCGTATTTAGTTTATTGCATGTACCAAGCTTGAAGGCCTTCACTTGAGCCAATGCCAACTGCAATCTCATAATTTTCTTGGTTAAAGAAATTAGAACATGTAATATTTCAGTGTGTTTTGAAGATTTTGATGAATCGTTTAAAGTAATTAACGTAAATTCACAATTTATTTCTTTTGTGTATACGTTCTTGTAGTTCTAATCATGTGTTGAGATTTTTTCTCAATTTAGAACAAAGGCATGGATTTTTATTGGTAGAATAAGGTCAATCTATATTGGTGATCTTTGAATAAAGACTCACCTCTTCATTTTATAAGATGGCCAGAAAATAGAGCATATATGAGTTGGTTGAATCATTAGGCTTTGAAAATATACCTTACTTGTGCATGAATAAATGGCCTTTAAAATTGTATAATCATAGTCTATTTTCTTCTATCATTCAGCCTGTAATGTGGAATTGGAATATCAATCATATGCACAAACCATAGGTTCTATAATCATTAATTGATCATAAGCTTCCTTTTATTAGCTTGATTTTTGGTTAGAAATGTTGCAACCATACTAAGGTAAGAGAACCATGCATTGAAATTAAGTGTAGTGATAAAAGGCTCCTATAAGAAATGATAATAAAATTAACTACATGTCTTATTTTAATGTCTTTAATCTCTTTTTAAGGTGGAACATCTAGATATATTTGTGGAATAGGGACCTAGAAAAAGTTCAAATTCTTTCCCAATCTATAATAGTGAAAAAATGAAGCTTACTCGATAATAGCATAATCAAATGGGAATAATCTATTATGTTGCCTATACTATGATACATTATCTATGACTTTCTGTAGAATAACAATCCATCAAGTTGAATGATTGTCCAAAAATGCACTAACTTGTTATATGTGTAGAAATTTATTTAGTTAGAGTTGTAAATAGTATACACTTTTTTTCTTCTTATAATTATATAAATATAAGACATCATTAAACAACTTGGTGCTATCAATGTAACTTGCATTTATCTTTTTAGTTCTTAAAAATGGACCTAACTTAAGAACAATATTTTCATTTATGAGAAGTTATTGTTATCTTCACTCGATCTCCTTTGTAATATTTTTTAGTACCAAATGATTTTTTGCAATACAAAAAACTTATAGGGATCCCTTGTAAGTTCACTGCCTCATTTTAACAAAACTAGTGGCTGATGGAAGTCTTGGTTTTAAGAGTCAACGGGGGAATATGTTATTAATCTATCTATCTATATTCTTCTCCTTTACTCAACTTAATTCTTCAACTGATCCCTTTTCTAGTTCATACAACCTTTAATCTATCTATATATATATCAATTTTCCAAAACATTTTCCCATTTTAACAAGCTAGATATGAAAAGATTTGATGTTTTTATTCTCTCTTTATCGATCGCCTCAAATTGAGGATTTAAATATAAATCTTGAGTGTTTTTGAAAATCTTATATTTATGCTATTTGTTCTTATGATGTTTATCTTTCTTGTTTTTGATAAAAGGTCCGATGACAAAATTC
>JANJEY010000001.1:38365989-38382754 GCA_024703695.1 Erythroxylum cataractarum | reverse complement strand
CAATACTATGAATAAATGAATATTATAGGTGAGATTAAAACATTAACTTTTAGTTATATATATATATATATTTTTATAGATGATGCGGTTATATAACCATAAATTGATAGAAGCGAAAACAACATTATATGCTTTGACATGCAGGTCTCATATGTATGAGAAAAAATATACAATTTGTATTGCTAATATAGTCAAATTTCACATAAAACTGCATGACAGTCTCCTTGTAAACCAAAATTATGGGGTTGTACTTGTGATTAAGGGACAACATAAGTATTTTATGTTTTTATCTTTGATGTAATTAAGTTACTTTACATCATATCCTTTGATTATGTAAAGTTAGAAATGAATTTAATTTCGACGATCCTAAATTACTGGGAAAGAAACAAATATTTAAAACATCAACGGGAGCATGACTAAAGCCAAAACAAGATATCAACAATAATGATAACCCAACCTATCTAATTGGTGATCTTATGAATTAGGTTTATATGGGTAATATCTAAGTTATTGATTAATTTTGAAAGGCACTATCAAATGTTTATATCCTTCCTATAATGTGTAATTAGTACTAAACTGCAACTTAAGTGAGAATAAGCTGAGCTCTTAACGAATTCTATATCCCTTATGGGTGGTTTATTTGATTGCGTTATACACTAGGAGTTACATATATGAGTGTAGAATGGGGTTGTTCCTGTAAGGATCTCTAGAGCACTCATGAATAATAAGGCACACACATGGCTTATTAGTGCAAACACCCGATGAATAGTAGATATGGTAGGTTGTAATATGACTAATAAGTACTATACACAGTGGTCATTATGCTTAACACAGGCAGTTCGGACATTGAAACTCCTTGCAAATAAAATACTGTAAAAGGGGATTTCAAAATTTGTAAAGAATTTTCAAATATAAGAATTTTTTGAAATTATAAAACAACATGAGTGTATATGATTTGTTTTAGGGTAAAATATATTTTAAAATTTATCTAATTTTATATTTTAAATAAAAATTTTAAAAATAAAAATTTAAATTATTATAAATATACCAATGAATTTGTCACTGATAATTAATTACCTACATAAAATGGTCTTTTTAGAAACATAAGATTAAAATAATTAAAAAACCCAAAAAATTTTTCCTACCCTTCCTCTCTTCTCGTACAGATTTATTTGAAAATCCCAACTATTATTGCGAAATTGGAGTAAAAATGTAATTTAATGTTTCTTTATGCTTGGGTTCTCTTTGGGCCATAGTCGACTCAAGTCCAGAATGAGGCCTTCGCTCTCGCTCGAATCGCCCAATCCAGATCCAGACCGAAAGGCAGTACCTGTTACACTCTCACCCTTACCGCCATGGTCATTTTATAAAGCCTCAAGCCCAACGCATACTTCTTTTCTTCTTCTATTTGCTCATTTTCTCATTATTTTCCTCTCACCCACGGAGCGGTAGAGAGGAGCACTGCAAAGTAACTAGAAAGCCGCGAACTTCAATTTGGTCTTCTCCCTCGAAACCCTGAGCATCCGCCATTGATAATTGTATGTGAAGTAGGTTTGGAGTTAGCGCGATGTGGAGCAACAATTCCGAAGCTCATCTTGTGCCTCCGGGCACCGCGGGTCCCCCCGTACTGCAGCCACCTTCTCAGCCTTCGTACACAGTGCTCCCGCATGCTGCACCGCAGTCTCCTTCTGATACTTCAGCCGACGCCGAGGCGAGGCTTGAGGAGAAGGCGCGAAAATGGCAGCAGCTGAATACGAAGAGATATAGTGATAAGAGAAAGTTTGGTTTCGTTGAGACACAGAAGGAGGACATGCCTCCAGAGCATGTGAGGAAGATTATCAGGTTAGTTTTGTCTTTAAAGAATTGTTTTTTGATTTAGTACTTTACTTATGATGCGAATTGTGAAGGTTATGAGTTTTGAAAATTTCCTTCTCAATTTAGTTTTAATTTTGGGGCTGCTAGAGGGTTCCAGAGTTACTTTAGGTTTTCTGATAACACCGTTGTTTGATTTATTCCTAGTTTCCTCAGTTGTGAATTATTTTTATTAGTACGTGGCAATTTTCATTTAATATTGAATCACGTTCCTACTTGCTCTCAAGTCATGAATTTGGTGAAATAATTCTATTAGGTCTTCTGTTGTAATGGGTATTTTCTCTCTCTCTCTCTTTGTTTTTTGAAGAATCATTTAGTTATAGCCTCACTTTTTATGTAAATATTGCTTTCATTCAAATTTTTATGTTTGTCAACAAAATACCATTTAAGTTTGCTTTTCAGCTTAACTATGAATATTTTAAATCTTATCCTTTTTTTTCTTTTTCTGATTGTGTACTTTTCTGAAGTTCTGGGTGAAGTGAGGCATTTTGGTTTGTTGACTACTGATATGTAGCTTTCAACTTCTTAAGGACTAGAAATTGGATTTTTGTGTAATATTTCCATATTGACAAATAATTCTGAAGCAGCTAGTTTAATAAGTATATGCATTGTCAGAGACCATGGCGATATGTCTACGAAGAAATTTCGGCATGATAAACGTGTATATCTTGGAGCCCTTAAATTCATTCCACATGCAGTTTACAAGCTTCTGGAGAATATGCCGATGCCTTGGGAGCAGGTTCGTGATGTGAAGGTTCTCTATCACATCACTGGTGCAATCACTTTTGTGAATGAAATTCCGTGGGTTGTTGAACCTATTTATTTAGCTCAGGTATGTTCCTCGATCAGAAGGAAGTTGTAACTGTGGCATGGGCTTCTTTTTTTCCTATATTACTTTCCTTGTTATAATGCAGTTGAAAATTTGACGCCTGTTCCAGTGGGGCTCAATGTGGATTATGATGCGAAGAGAGAAAAGGGACCGGAGGCACTTCAAAAGAATGAGGTTTCCACCATTTGATGATGAGGAGCCTCCATTAGACTATGCTGATAATTTGTTAGATGTTGATCCTTTAGAGCCTATCCAGTTAGAGTTAGATGAAGAAGAAGATTCTGCTGTATATACTTGGTTTTATGACCATAAGCCTCTTGTCAAAACAAAGCTTATCAATGGTCCAAGTTATAGGAAGTGGCATCTTTCCCTTCCAATCATGGCAACTCTTCACAGGTTGGCAGGACAGCTTCTCTCTGATCTGATTGATCGCAACTATTTCTACTTGTTTGACATGGAGTCTTTCTTCACAGCTAAGGCTTTGAACATGTGCATACCTGGTAAGCTTCATACTTCTGTGATTTCCTATAGGATCCAGTCTCGCTATATCTGATATTTTTACAAACTTGGACTAAATTGCTTATTTGAAAGACCATGAGTAATGTTCATTCATATTTTTTGTTGTTTATTTTGTTTGACTAGGTGCAACTTCAATAGTTTGGTGTTGGTTGTTATTGAATGTTTTATTTTTGTTGGAACTTAAGTTAGTTGCTTATGCTTGACCTTGTTCACCTCTTCTTGTCCCCGCCTTTCTTAATGGGTGATTAATGCTATAGTTAGTCATGTTGATAAGAAAATGACAGAATTTTCTTGAGTTCTAAGAAATCTTTCTAAACTATAGCTGCTTTCCTTTACTAGGTGGACCTAAATTTGAGCCTTTGTATCGTGACATGGAGAAAGGAGATGAAGACTGGAATGAGTTCAATGACATTAACAAACTCATTATAAGGTCGCCTCTGAGGACTGAGTATAGAATTGCATTCCCCCATCTTTACAATAATAGGCCTAGGAAAGTGAAACTTGGTGTTTATCACACACCCATGGTAATGTACATAAAGGCCGAGGATCCTGATTTACCCGCTTTCTATTATGATCCTCTACTACATCCCATAACCTCTTCCCCTAAGGAGCGCCGTGAAAAGAAGGCTCATGATGATGAGTATGATGATGATTTCTTTTTGCCAGAAGGGGTAGAACCTTTGCTCCAAGATACTCAACTTTATACGGATACCACTGCTGCTGGCATTTCTCTTCTGTTTGCTCCGCGACCCTTTAACATGAGGTCTGGTCGAATGCGAAGAGCAGAAGACATACCCCTTGTATCTGAGTGGTATAAGGAACATTGGTAAGATCATAATTTCGCTTTCAACTTTAACATGCTAATTCATTTGGTTTATAGTGAATTAATATGTTGTTTGGTTCATGTTGTGCAGTCCTCCAACCTATCCTGTGAAAGTTAGGGTCAGCTATCAGAAACTTTTAAAATGCTTTGTGTTGAACGAGCTTCATCATAAGCCACCCAAAGCTCAAAAGAAGAAGCACTTGTTTCGATCTCTAGCAGCAACAAAGTTCTTCCAATCAACAGAACTTGATTGGGCTGAGGCAGGTCTTCAAGTCTGCAGGCAGGGTTACAACATGTTGAATTTGCTAATACACAGGAAAAATCTTAATTATCTTCACCTAGATTATAATTTCAACTTGAAGCCTGTGAAGACTCTTACTACAAAGGAACGTAAAAAGTCCCGTTTTGGCAATGCTTTTCATCTCTGCCGTGAGATTTTACGTTTGACAAAGCTCGTCATTGATGCTAACATCCAGTTCCGATTGGGTAATGTGGATGCCTTTCAACTGGCTGATGGTTTACAGTATATATTTTCTCATGTTGGCCAGTTGACTGGGATGTATCGTTACAAATACAGGCTGATGCGACAAATTAGGATGTGCAAAGACCTGAAGCATTTGATTTATTATCGTTTCAATACTGGACCAGTGGGGAAGGGACCTGGATGTGGATTTTGGGCGCCTATGTGGAGGGTATGGCTGTTTTTCTTGCGTGGCATAGTGCCTCTCTTAGAACGGTGGTTGGGCAATCTACTGGCAAGACAGTTTGAAGGGCGTCATTCAAAAGGAACAGCTAAGACTGTTACCAAGCAACGTGTTGAGAGCCACTTTGATTTGGAGCTCCGAGCAGCTGTTATGCATGATGTTCTTGATGCCATGCCAGGTGAACATCTTTCCATTAATGACAAATTTTCTTCTGATATTCCTTTGGTTGTGGTTTAGCTTGTCTGCTGATTATCTGTTAATATTGCAGAGGGCATCAAACAGAATAAAGCTAGGACCATACTGCAGCATCTTAGTGAAGCTTGGCGATGTTGGAAAGCGAACATTCCTTGGAAAGTTCCTGGTTTGCCAGTTCCTATTGAAAACATGATTCTACGATATGTCAAGTCAAAAGCAGACTGGTGGACAAATGTTGCTCATTATAATCGTGAACGTATAAGAAGAGGTGCAACTGTTGATAAAACAGTTTGTCGCAAAAATCTTGGGAGGTTGACTCGCCTTTGGCTGAAGGCAGAACAGGTAATTGTTCCTTGTAAAATTTCCAAGAATAACTTTCATTTTACTGCATAATTATTACATGAATTGATTACTTATTGTTTGGTTACTGTACTGGCACATCTTGCATCCTCAGGAACGTCAACACAATTATCTGAAAGATGGTCCGTACGTTACCCCTGAAGAAGCAGTTGCCATCTATACAACAACTGTGCACTGGTTGGAGTCCAGAAAGTTTTCCCCCATTCCATTTCCTCCATTATCATATAAGCATGACACCAAGCTACTTATCCTTGCCCTTGAGAGGTTGAAGGAATCCTATAGTGTGGCTGTGAGACTAAACCAGTTACAGAGGGAAGAATTGGGTCTAATTGAACAAGCTTATGATAATCCACATGAGGCATTGTCACGAATTAAGCGTCATCTGCTCACTCAACGTGCATTCAAAGAAGTATGTTAATGATCAAAATTCAGTTGGCTTGTTCCTTGTCTTCATATTTGAGTTTGAATTTAGCGTCACTTTATCATGTTTTCTGTTTCTATTTCCTTTGCAGGTTGGTATAGAGTTCATGGATTTGTACAGTTCTCTGATTCCAGTATATGAAATTGAGCCTCTTGAAAAAATAACTGATGCATATCTTGATCAATACCTATGGTATGAAGGTGACAAACGCCATCTCTTCCCCAACTGGATTAAACCTGCAGATTCTGAGCCTCCACCATTATTAGTCTATAAATGGTGTCAGGGTATAAACAATTTACAGGGTGTTTGGGATACAAGTGAGGGGCAGTGTGTGGTAATGCTTCAAACGAAGTTCGAAAAATTCTTTGAAAAGATTGACTTGACAATGTTAAATAGGTGAGACATATATGTATCTTCTGATAAGTATTTTTGACAGGGGTTGCAATTTTTGAAGGTTCACTTTCTTTCCTTGATTTTGCAGGCTTCTTCGTTTGGTTCTTGATCACAATATTGCTGATTATGTCACAGCAAAGAATAATGTTGTGTTGTCCTACAAAGACATGAGTCATACAAACTCGTATGGATTGATACGCGGTCTTCAGTTTGCATCTTTTGTTGTGCAATATTATGGACTTGTCTTGGATCTCTTGCTTCTTGGACTTACCAGAGCCAGCGAGATTGCCGGTCCACCACAAATGCCAAATGAATTCATGACTTATTGGGATACGAAAGTTGAGACACGACATCCAATTCGACTGTATTCTAGGTATATTGACAGAGTGCATATACTGTTCCGCTTTACTCATGAAGAGGCCAGAGACCTTATCCAGCGGTATTTAACTGAACATCCTGATCCTAACAATGAAAATATGGTTGGCTATCAAAATAAGAAATGTTGGCCCAGAGATGCAAGAATGAGGCTCATGAAACATGATGGTAATGTCCATGATATAAATTTTTATTTTGAATGATTATTGTATTTGTTATTAAGTTACATTCTGTTAGTTGTATAATATCATGGTGTAACAATCTTCTCTATAACTCTTACTTCAGTAAATCTTGGGCGGAGTGTCTTCTGGGATATGAAGAATCGTCTTCCTCGAAGCATCACAACTTTGGAGTGGGAAAATAGCTTTGTTTCTGTTTACAGCAAGGATAATCCGAACTTGCTTTTCAGCATGTGTGTATATTTGCTTTTATGATTTTTCATATATTTCTTTATAGAATTGTAATGTTTATTTACACATCTTTAATATGTGCAGGAGTGGTTTTGAGGTTCGAATACTTCCCAAGATAAGAATGACACAAGAAGCATTCAGCAATACCAGAGATGGTGTTTGGAATTTGCAGAATGAGCAGACCAAGGAGCGTACCGCAGTTGCTTTCCTAAGAGTTGATGACGAGCACCTGAAGGTGTTTGAGAATCGTGTGCGGCAGATTCTTATGTCTTCTGGGTCCACTACTTTTACAAAAATAGTCAACAAATGGAATACAGCCCTGATAGGTTCTTGGAATATCATTTCTGGTTCAAAATCATTTTGTTTGCTGAATTTTTTTTTTTCTGAAAATTTTCATGTGTTTCTCATTTTTGCTTTTAGGTCTAATGACTTATTTCCGTGAGGCAACTGTGCATACCCAGGAGCTGTTAGACTTACTTGTTAAGTGTGAAAACAAAATTCAAACCCGAATCAAAATTGGTTTGAACTCAAAAATGCCAAGCAGGTAATTGTTAAAATATCTTATGTTGCTATGATCTTCTTAGGTATCTTGGTCGACAGTCTTTGAGTGTAATTCGTTATTCAGATTCCCTCCTGTTATTTTCTATACTCCTAAAGAAATTGGAGGACTGGGCATGTTGTCAATGGGTCATATATTGATCCCACAAAGTGACCTGAGGTATAGTCAGCAGACAGATGTTGGTGTAACCCACTTCAGGAGTGGTATGAGTCATGAAGAAGACCAATTGATTCCAAATCTTTACCGGTACATTCAGGTAATCTCTAATTCAGTTGTCTTCAGAAAATTTCTTGGGATCCCATTTATTTAATTTCTGGGGCTTATGTCCTCATCTTTTTGATAATTTCATTAATTTGTGAATAGCCCTGGGAAAGTGAGTTCATTGACTCACAGCGGGTCTGGGCAGAGTATGCATTAAAGAGGCAGGAAGCGCAGGCACAGAATAGACGCTTAACACTCGAAGATTTGGAAGTAAGCTGTTATTCTTTTTCTTTTTCATATTTTTGTTTGGTTCGGGAGTGTTTACAATTTGCTTTGTGAAGTCACCTGATGCAGTATCTTGATTGATTAAAAGATAATTCGTTCTTCATAGTTTTACTGGCTGTTTGAGGTTCCCTTTCCCTAGAACCTGTGAAAAATTTTAAAAAGGAAGGGGCAAAGGGGATTATTTGTATAATGTTTCTGCTCTTATCTTGAAAACATATTCTTAAAAATTATGTCCTTCAATTTACAGGATTCATGGGATAGGGGAATTCCACGTATCAATACATTGTTTCAAAAGGACAGGCACACACTAGCATATGATAAAGGATGGAGGGTGCGCACTGATTTCAAACAGTACCAGGTTCTAAAGCAAAATCCTTTCTGGTGGACTCATCAGAGGCATGATGGGAAACTGTGGAACTTGAACAATTATAGAACAGATGTCATTCAAGCTCTTGGTGGTGTTGAGGGGATTCTTGAGCATACCTTGTTCAAAGGAACTTAGTGAGTATCTGTTTTTACACGATAATCTTTTTGAAGAATTTATATGCTTGTTTCTTGGACTTTGTTAAGAGGGAGTTAAGAAGTGGCTGCAAATTCGTTGGACCTGGAAGATTGATGTACTTTATTAAGCTTGCTTGTGGTATCTCTAGTGGCACATTTAAAATTTTTTGAATTGATTATTATTTTCTAAGGTCCTTGAATAGTTATTTATGATTGTTTATTATTGGTTACCTGTGCCTCTGTAGTGGAGGTGATGAATTCTCATCTAGAGCATATTTCTAATTGCTCTATTTGTATTCCAGTTTTCCAACCTGGGAAGGTCTCTTTTGGGAGAAAGCATCTGGTTTTGAGGAGTCCATGAAGTATAAGAAGCTCACTAATGCTCAAAGATCCGGTTTAAACCAAATTCCTAACCGTAGATTCACTCTGTGGTGGTCACCTACAATAAACCGAGCCAATGTGTATGTGGGTTTCCAAGTGCAGTTGGATCTAACTGGAATCTTTATGCATGGGAAGATTCCAACCTTGAAGATTTCACTGATTCAGATATTCCGTGCTCACTTGTGGCAAAAGATTCATGAGAGTGTTGTCATGGATCTCTGTCAGGTCTTGGATCAGGAGCTGGATGCATTGGAAATTGAAACTGTTCAAAAAGAAACCATCCATCCAAGGAAGAGTTATAAGATGAACAGCTCTTGTGCAGACATTCTCCTCTTTGCAGCCCATAGATGGCCTATGTCAAAGCCTAGTCTTGTGGCTGAGTCTAAGGATGTGTTTGATCAGAAGGCAAGCAACAAATACTGGATAGATGTTCAGCTTCGATGGGGTGACTACGACTCTCATGATATTGAGCGTTATACTCGGGCAAAATTTATGGATTACACAACAGACAACATGTCCATATATCCATCTCCAACTGGTAATTTTCTTCTATTAATTTTTTTTCCTCCTATCTCAAATGGATTAATTTTTCCTTTTCTTTGGCTTCAGGGGTGATGATTGGGATTGATCTAGCATACAACTTGCACTCCGCTTTTGGCAACTGGTTTCCTGGGTCTAAACCTCTACTAGCTCAGGCAATGAATAAAATTATGAAGGTAAACAATTTGTCTACTAACATTATCTTTCAGTTGAGTATGCCGCAGATGGCTTCTGCATTTTGTGCTAATCGTTTGTTTTAATGCAGTCAAACCCAGCTTTATATGTCTTGAGGGAGCGCATTAGAAAAGGTTTACAGTTGTACTCTTCCGAGCCCACAGAACCTTATTTATCATCCCAGAACTATGGGGAGATCTTTAGCAATCAGATAATATGGTTTGTTGATGACACTAATGTCTATCGTGTAACAATTCACAAGACTTTTGAAGGAAATCTGACAACAAAACCCATCAATGGTGCAATTTTTATATTCAATCCAAGGACAGGACAGCTTTTTTTGAAGGTTGATCCTCGTTAGCTTTTCTACTTGAACTGGAGCTGTTTCCTTGTAGGAGATTCTTAATAATTTGATATCTTGCAGGTCATCCACACTAGTGTATGGGCAGGACAGAAGCGTCTCGGTCAGCTTGCCAAGTGGAAAACTGCTGAAGAAGTTGCTGCTCTTGTTCGTTCGCTACCTGTTGAGGAGCAGCCAAAGCAAATTATTGTAACACGTAAAGGAATGCTTGATCCACTGGAGGTTCACTTACTTGATTTTCCAAATATAGTTATCAAGGGAAGTGAATTGCAACTCCCATTCCAGGCATGCTTGAAGATAGAGAAATTTGGTGATCTAATTTTGAAGGCAACAGAGCCACAAATGGTGTTATTTAATATCTATGATGACTGGCTAAAGAGTATTTCTTCTTATACTGCTTTCTCCCGACTCATTTTGATCCTTCGTGCACTCCACGTAAACAATGAGAAGGCAAAGATGTTATTGAAGCCTGACAAAACCATCATTACTGAGGCTCATCACATCTGGCCTTCTCTTACTGATGATCAGTGGATGAAAGTTGAGGTTGCTTTAAGAGATCTTATACTTTCAGACTATGCCAAGAAGAACAACGTAAATACATCAGCTCTAACGCAATCGGAGATCCGAGACATTATACTTGGAGCTGAGATCACACCACCTTCTCAACAAAGGCAGCAAATAGCTGAGATAGAGAAACAGGTAATTTATGGTAACCTTTGTGCCTTTCTCCTTGTTAATTTTTGATTTTTATGCGGCTAACACAGTGGTGTGAACTTTTCAGGCTAAAGAAGCAAGCCAGCTTACGGCAGTCACAACAAGGACCACAAATGTGCATGGTGATGAACTCATTGTCACCACGACAAGTCCCTATGAGCAAGCTGCATTTGGTTCCAAGACAGATTGGCGTGTTAGAGCAATATCAGCCACAAATCTCTATCTTCGTGTTAATCATATATATGTGAATTCGGAGGATATTAAGGTATATTCTATATTTGTGTTTATTCTATTGGGTTTGAAAGTTTTATGGATTTGCTCAAGTTGGGAGTTCATCACTTCACAGGAAACTGGATATACATACATTATGCCAAAGAATATATTGAAGAAGTTTATATGCATAGCAGATCTACGGACGCAAATTGCTGGCTACTTGTATGGTATAAGTCCACCGGACAATCCTCAGGTTAAGGAGATTCGCGGTATTGCCATGCCACCGCAATGGGGAACTCATCAACAAGTACATCTTCCATCAGCTCTGCCGGAGCATGATTTCCTCAGTGAATTGGAGCCTTTGGGGTGGATGCATACACAACCAAATGAGCTTCCTCAGCTATCACCACAGGTTTGTCTTTAAAATCATTGGTCTGCAGTCAATTCGATTCATTCTAATGTTAGCTACACAATTGTGCTTCGTGTCCTAAATGGAGTGGTTGATTCTTACAGGATCTCACTGCACATGCTCGGATTTTAGAGAACAACAAGCAGTGGGATGGGGAAAAGTGCATCATATTGACTTGCAGTTTCACTCCAGGATCATGCTCATTAATTGCATATAAGCTAACGCCAAGCGGTTATGAGTGGGGACGACTCAACAAGGACACTGGAAGCAATCCTCATGGTTACTTGCCATCTCATTATGAGAAGGTTCAGATGCTTCTAAGTGACCGCTTTTTCGGTTTCTATATGGTAAGTACACGAAAGTTTAGGCTGTCTCTGGATGATGTCTCCCTTTTGAGTTTTTTTTTTTCCTTGATAATTCCTTCCTTTTTGTTGGATACTAACTGGGGTTCAAATTTGCGTGTATACTAGGTTCCCGACAATGGTCCCTGGAATTACAACTTCATGGGAGTGAAGCATACAGCAAGCATGAAATATGGCATGAAGCTGGGGTCTCCCCGAGAGTATTACCATGAGGATCATAGGCCCACCCATTTCCTGGAATTCAGCAACCTCGAGGAGGTTGAGACTGCAGAGGGTGACCGGGAGGATACATTCACTTAGCAGCCCTGGACTCCTGGCAGTACTGATTTGTTTTTTTTCTAATACCCTTTGTGAGAACCACTTTTCTTAAGTTTGATGTGTTAAGCTCCAGATGTAAATACAGTTTTTGGAATTGGAAGATTTAGCAATAGGGCAATATACAAAAATCAATCAAATTCAGCATTCATAAAAACATGCTTCCACGAACACCTGAGACAGCCTATCTGCTAGACAAATCTAATAAATCGATTAGTGGTGCAAATAAACCAAATTTCAAAGAAACATCACGTTTGGAATCTTTCTCCTCCTCTTTAATTCTCAGATGGAGTGGCAGCTATCTTCAACAACTTGCCTGTCGTCGTTAAAATCAGCAAGCTGTTGAGACTTGAAGCGGTGTGGGCTTTTTATCCGGCTGACTGACCACTATTCTTTTCGACTGTTTCTCCTCAAACATGTCGTTCAACCTTGGACAGCAAGTTGAGAAAACTTCCTTTAACAAGCCAATGGCAGCGCTCAATCTACAATTGTTCGCTTCGATGTTACACTTAGCTTCTCAATAGATAGGTTTCTTGCTACTAGCCAGCTCTCGTAAGAGACTGCCCTAGTTATAACACATCACAGCTTTCTGATGCTTTACCCACCACAGCATATTCGGGGGTAATAGACTGCCCTAGTTATAACACATCACAGCTTTCTGATGCTTTACCCACCATAGCATATTAGGGGGCAAGATAGCCGAGGGTAGCTTTAACTCTGGTGGTTACATGTGTTGCACCATCAGGGATTAGCTTAGCAACGCCAAAAATCAGCAACCTGAGCCTCAAAATCAGAATCCAATAGAACATTGCTAGCTTTGACATCTATGTGATTGAAGATATGTAGCGTTGCATGGTGGTGAAGATAGCTGGATCATCAACAGAACCATGAAATTAGTACATCTCACTGGATCTTATGATAACAAGGTACTTAGTGGGTGTGCTACAACGCAATTCCTTCAGCAGAACCTATTGCAATTTTCATTCCTATACTGGAGTCTCAGCCGAATGTTGCTCATGAAGATGAGCAAGCAAACTCAGGTTTGGCATGTACTCGTATACAATCAAGCGCTCTTGTCCTTCAGCGCAATAACCACGTACACTAAGCAAGTTCTTGTGTCTAACACGAGCTAGTATCTCAACCTCAACAGCAAATTCCATCTCAGCTTTGTTGTTCCAAACATTATCCTTTTAACTGCAATCTGCATAAATCTCATTTATAGAATCACATTTGGTAATGAACAGGTGCACAATCTTATGAATAAATGTTCAAAACAAGAACAAAGCAGCACAAAACTAAGATATTTGATGAACTAAGATAAGGAACACCCACAAGCTTCCAATTAACAATAAGAACAAATTGTACTTGCTTTTCTAATCCCAAATAGTTGTCAGACACTTCCTAACAAATTATTTACATGCTTAACCGTTCCTATAAAACCACCTGAAAGTTGCCGAAAATTACCTCTTTCCAGTGACAGCTGAGAGAGGAGAGAGAAATTATCGGCACACGCACTCGAATGACTCCCGCGCCTCTCAGAGGCAGTGTAAGTCTAGTGCGTGTAGTTGTCCAACACGTGGCACACATGAGTGTGACCGCTTGTCTGGCGTGTTGCGTGCACCACATGCCCAAAAGGTAGTGGGCACCTTGGTGCATGCGTGGTGTGTGCAAAACACGCGCTTGATGCATCCAAGGCACGCCAGGTTATACACGTGCTACACGCACCTTTGACATTAGCAACGACGTAATGTTGACATCAGTTACAATACCAAAAAAAACTCAAAATTTTAGAATTCACCAAATTGTCTCTCGGGTTATTTCGAGCTAGTTTTAGGGTTTTGTGAATTCATAAAGTGAATTTTTTAAATATGTTTTGGATTTATTACATTGGTAAAAAATATTTAATTTTCTTCCTTTTAATAACTCATATGGAGTTTTATTTAACATAGGTCGTAGAAATACTCTATTTTGAAAATAACAAGCTGTATTCACAACTTCTGTCCATAAAAACTTAAGAAGATTCATTTCACATAACATAGTCTTTGCTATTTCTTGAATCGTCCTGTTCTTTTTTTCTACAACTCCGTTTTTCATTTTCAAATTCTCCACCATGATCACCCCTAATTTCAGCAATAGAAGTTTCTTTTTCATTTTGTAACTTTTTGGAAAGAACTTTAAAACACTTAAGAGATTCATCTTTTTGTGATAAAAACAATATCCAACAAAATCTAGTGAAGTCATCAACAATTACAATACCATACTTCTTTCCGCTAAGACTTAAAGTTCTAGTTGAACCAAACAAATCTACATGTAACAGCTCTAGAGGTCTGGATGAGGTTACAACATTTCTAGAAGAAAAAGATGTTTTAATTTGTTTTCCTTTTTGACAACTCTCAGAAAAGAAATCTTTGTTAAGAATTATTTTTGGTAAACCTCTTACCAAATCATGTCTAATTAATTTGAAAATATGTTTAAAACTAACATGACCTAGCTTTTTTATGCCAAATCAGTTTTTCTTCATTTGCTTATATAAAACATGAAATATTTTAACTTATCAAAATATCTAAATCAATCTTACAAAGATTGTTTCGTCTCTTGGTAGAAAAGAATATAGATCTGTCCTTGTTTTTAACTACACAATAATTTTGATTAAAGAATACTTCAAAACCAGAATCACATAATTGACTTACACTAATTAGATTATGCTTTAGTCCTTCAACTAGCAAAACATTATCAATAGATGCAAAAGAATCTTTACCTATTTTGTCGATTCCAATTATTTTGCCTTTCTGGTTGTCTCCAAAAGTTAATATTCCTCCCTTCTTATTTTGGATGTCTAGGAACATAGACTTTCTTTCCGTCATGTATCGCGAGCATCCACTGTCCAAGTACCATTAGAGCTAGTTGTTTTTTTTCAATAAGAGGGATCTGAAGTATATATTATATCTTTCTTAGGTACCCATATTTTCTTGGGTCCTTTGGGGTTAGGTTTACAATAATTCCTCGAATAATAAGAATATTATTTCTTATTCTTTCTACTAGAAACATAGTTCTTATTATAACGAACATTCTTATTAGTAAATCCTAAACCACTTTTATCCTTTGGATGTCTATATCTTCCAATCATCTCTTTCATCCTTTTAGTACTATCAGTAAATGTTGATAAATCTGCCGAAAGACTATTAATCCTTTGTTTCAGTTGATTAATTTCTTTAGATTTATCTACATTTACTTTCTTTCTCATATCGTCTAGTTGTTTCTTAAGATAGATGTTTTCTTTCTCTAACACTTGTGTGTTTTTCAAGCTTTTTCGCAAATTTTTTTTTCATAATTCTATATTTCTCTAGAACAGCATGTGAATCTTCTAATAATTCTAAGTATGCTTCTTGAAGATCATTAAGGTTAGAAGTTACCTCATCATTGCATTCTTTTTTAGCTACCAAGCATATGTTTGTTTGTTCTGATGCTGCTAAATCAGAATCAGATTCGGATGAATCCAAGTCTGACTATGTCGCCATCATGGTCTTTTTATTTTCTTTAATTTTCTTCTGCTTTCTTTTGAGCAATGGACATTCAGAATTATAATGTCCTGGTTTGTTGCATTTGTAGCAGATGACAATCGTTTTTGAAGTGAATCACACGTCAATACAAGGCTTATTATATGATGTATAAATGCACAAGAAGGGGGGGTTGAATTGTGTATTTCCCTTTATTTAAAAATCCTTTCAAAAACATTTTGTTAAAAGAAACTTGTTCTTTTCTCAAGAACTACTGTAAATTAAAGTTATAAAATGTTTTTCGAAAACTTGTTGAAAAACTAGTAAGATTGAAACTTTGAAGGATAAGAGAGATAAGGATAAAGAGTTGTAGGCATAACAGTTTTTATACTGGTTCACCCCAAACCGTGGGCTACGTCCAGTTCTCAGAAGTCTTTATGAGATTTCATTATCTCTGAACAACTTTACAAGTATTCTTTTCCTCTGAGTCTCTTCAAGTCTCTTTACAGTCAATATTCTTTTACTCTTAGCCTCTGCAGGCAATCTGTACAACTTTCAACTGAAAGATATTTCGAGCTTTGTTACAGTAAGATAGCTCTAGACAAATTGCACAAAAATTTCTCTCAAGTATTGACAGCTTTTGGAACGTTCAAGTGTGTAACTATGCAATCTTCGATTTCGACTTATATTTATAGTCTTCGTCTGCAACTGCTTCTTGCTTCTTTAATCTTATTTCTTGAAAGAAGCGGTTATTCAGTGAAATTCTGTAACTAACTCAAACAGGTTCTTGAATCAGACACGATTCGCTTTCGTCTGCTTTTCATCGTCTATTTTTGGTTCCGTATGTTTTTTGGTTCCGTCTGCTTTTGGTTCCGTCTATTTTTTGGTTCCGTTTGCTTTTATTTCCGTCTGCTTTTATTTTCGTCTACTTTTGTTTCCGTTTGTTTTTATTCCTCTGCTTTTAGTTCCGTCTGCTTTTTTTTCTTTCGTCTGTTTTTGGCTTCCGTCTGTTTTTCTTCTTTCGTCAGCTTTTGACTTCCGTCTGTTTTTCTTCTTTCGTCAGCTTTTTAGCTTCCGTCTGTTTTTCTCCTTTCGTCTGCTTTTGATTCCGTCTATTTTTGCTTTCTTTCATTATTTTTACTTTATCAAAATCATTAATGTAAAGTCATTTTGACTTAACAATCTCCCCCTTTTTGATGATAACAAATAATTATACAAGTAAGATGAAAAACAGTAAGATGATATACAGTTAGGAAAAAAATAGCTTCACTCTTCTCTCTTCTTCTGACTTCTACATTTTCTGCTTACTCTTTCTCCCCCTATCTTTTTCTTTCTTCTTCAAAAGTTCATCT
>JANJEY010000001.1:38351301-38364725 GCA_024703695.1 Erythroxylum cataractarum | reverse complement strand
AGTCTCTATTCTAGAAGAAGATATAGCCAAACAGGCTAAAGAGACTGAGAAGAAGAGAAAATCAGAATCTGAAAAAGTAAAATCTCAAGTGCAAAAATCGTCAAGACTGACTGAAGCAGAAGAAAAGACTAAGAAGATTAGTCGAAAGAAGACTGTGTCCACTGCTGGGGAGGTTAGTCGAAAGAAAGATACCCTCAATGCTGCTCAAAAAGAAAAAGAAATTGAGCACAACAGAGATCAGGAAATTCTCACTGCTCAATAGGAGGAACCAGAGGAGATAAGCCTAGTTCAGGAGAATCCTATTGAAGCGGAACTAGAGGCAGCAGCAGAACCAAACTTAGTTCAGACACCACAGGAGAAATCCGATGAATCTGGTTCAACTATTTACAACTATTCGAGAATTTTGAGAAGACACAAGTTGAAGATCATAATGGTTGAAGTTGTTACCAAGAGGAGGACCGCTATTGCTATCTGCAATCAACCAAGGAAGAAGGTAATGGCTTTCGTACAACCTATTTTAATAAATAGTGACACATGGAATTTACTGAAAGAAGAGGAAAAGATGTTCTACGATGTCTTGAGGGATGTTGCTACTAAGCTATACCCTACGAAAATGTCCAGCAGACTATGCACTATTTATCCAGTTATAGAACAGTCGATAATAAAGGTTGTACCAGACATTCAGCCAAAATATCCTTTGGATTTGAATAAGGGAAAATCGAAGCTATTTCCTGAAGAAGAAATCAATGATGATCTGTCCGCAAATCAAATTGCAGAAGAAGTGCGGAAAATTGATGAGGCATGCACTTCGACAGAGATTTCAGACGGAGTTAGCTGTAGCTTTACAGACAAGAATGAAGACTGTCCAATAAGGGGAAGACTGATAACAGGGACATTTGTTGAATCACTTGTCCAGACAGTTTTGCGTATTAGGCCTTTATCTAATACACTGTCTATACAAGCTGAAGGCATACCCTTGCAAGGAAGACAGTTGCTTATGTTACTTGCTCCCTATGACTTGGACATCCCAGAGTTAAATGTATTCATTCGTCCACCAACTATTGAGATTAATGAAGATTACATTCCTTCCTCGGACGCATATGCTACAACAATTGCGTTCACTTCACCCTCAGCAGAGAATGATCAATCCTCTCCACCGTTGGACTCACAAGCTGAAATCAACAAATTACGCGGAGAAGTCAACGAGATAAAGGAGACAATGAATGATTTAAAGAAGATGATGACAGAACTGTTGAAGAGCCATCGTCGTTAATCATTTTTTATTATAACAAATAGGGGGAGAAGGGAATGAGCAGAGGAGGAGAAGAGAATGTTCAGAAAAGAATCTCAAAAGGTGTGACTGAAGCAGACGAAGAAAAGAAAGGAAGAAGTTAAAGAAGAGTTCTGAAGATAAGTTTTTTTTACGAACATTGTATTTTGTTTTCTTTTTTGTATATAATTTGTTATCATAAAAAAGGGTGAGATTGTTAAGTCAAAATGACTTTACTTAGATATGATTTTGATGTATAACAAAGAGAAAAATTAAAGAGAAACAAATACAGACGAAAGTTAAATACAGACGCAGACGCAGAAGTTAAATATAGACGCAGACGTAGAAGTTAAAAACAGACGCAGACGCAGAAAGTTAAATACAAACGCAGACGGAGAAGTTAAGAACAGATGCAGACGCAGAAGTCAAAGCAGACGCAGATGCAGACACTAAAACGTAGACGTAAAAAAAATAGACACAGAAGAGGAATTGAAAAGCAGACGCAAGAGTCAGTTTGGGTTAGTTATAGAACTCAACTGATTAACCGTTTCTTTCAAAGATTCAAGAAATAAGATTCAAGAAGCAAGAATCCAGAAACAAGAATCAAGAAGCAGTTGGAGACGAAGGATATAAAAACAAGTCGAAATACATCTACGCGAACATAAAAAGAATACTGTGCAAATTAGCTGAGAGCTAGTTTTACTGTAATGAGTTTGAAACACTTTTCAGTGAGAAGAAGTACAGATAGCTTGCAGAGGCTAAGTGTGAAAGAATACTGATTGTAGAGACCTGAAGAGACTCACAAAGAATACTTGTAAAAGTTGAAGAGATAGTGAAATCTTATAAAAAAACTCTGAGGCCTGGACGTAACCCACGGTTTGGGGTGAACCAGGATAAATCACTGTGTCAACTACTCTTACTCTATCTCTTTTAGATTCAAGTTTTATCATTACTTAGTTTGAAACAAAGTTTTCAAAGTTTTGATTAATTACAATCTATCGGAAGTTCTGTAAAAAGAATTTTATTTCTAAGAAACGATTTTTGAAAGAAGTCATCAAAAAGAAGAATACACAATTCAACCTCCCCTTCTCGTGCATTCTTATATCATTTATTAATCATTGTATTAACGTGTGATTCAATTCATAGTTGAACCAGAAAAGTTGGAGAGAACAGATATACCCACCCTACCTTCAATTGTTAAGCCCCCCACTTTAGAGCTTAACCCTTAACTTCCCACTTGAGATACACGCTTTTAGGTAAGAACTATACCTTACCCATCATTATCTCTAACCAAGTAGATTGTGAGCAAGAAGAGAAAGTGGTGGAGATCACTAGGAAGATGATGAGAGCCATGGGGGGGAAAATTTCTGATATTAGGGGGGTTAGCCCCAATGTGGTGATGTGTAGGATTAACTTAGAAGAAGGATGTAAAATTATGAGGGAGTGACAAAGAATGTAGCACCCCCTTACCATAGGGTATACATCGGGATGCCCGTAGGTCATTCCGATACATATCCTACGATAAGGGTGAACTACAAACAGTCACTAATGTACCTCTCATGGCATCAATAATCATAAAGAATCAATATGTAAATCACTAATTTTTTTGAAACCATAAATTTTTGTTATTTCATATCATCAAAAGCAGTAATTTACATAACTGTCAGTTTTTCACTGTCTGTACATTACTCCAAAACAAATCTAACACAAAAGCCTAACTAGGTCATCCCTCAAAAATGCTAGTTGACCGACCTGTGAGCCATGAATTCTCTTGCCAACACGATCTACACTGCAGGAAAAGTCTCTCTAGAGCCAAGAGTCTACTCTCTCTGTCTTGAAAAATAATTTCCAATTTTGGGTGAGTTTGCGAACTCAGTGAGGAACCATCATCGATGGTTCACCCAATTCATGCATAGTCAAACAGATCACACTTATATCATAATAGCCTATTCAGAAGTACCACATGATTATTCACATGATCACAAGGCGCTTTGCCTTTCACTCAATCAAGACATTCAATCAAATGCAGATGTAATGCATATGTGACCCTTTTTCTAATTTATTATGTTGTTGTGACCGACTGCCTAAACTACCCCAATAAGGGTGCATTAATCGGTGAGCCTGAGGCTCTGAATCACTGTGGACTTGAGGCCCAATTACGTTGAGCTTTAAGCTCTTGGTGGCTGCTTCGGTCACAACTGTCAATTACTGATCATGCCTTTATGCATGGAATGCATAAGTCGAAATAAAGCAGAGCCAACATCATAATCGATCCCAAATTAACATAGTCAACAAATAGTTCACACTCAATCACATTAAAGTCACAGTCACAAGTAAAGGGCTCCTATGTCATAATCTCCCAATATATCGGACACCTTTACTCCGGAATCCAGGCATAAACAAACGCACAAGCCCACCATTATTCTCCACAGTGTGATAAGTGCAAAATTATAAACAATTAATAATTGAGAAACCATCTAGGTTACTCACCAATAGCTTCCAAGCTAATGTCAGAACGTCTCGGCAATGTCCGTGGGATGACGTTCCAATTGTGCCTCTATAACAACCAAAAATATTCACACATTACCAAATGCACAATCAGAATTATTAAATAATGCACATGTAGTAATTAAAATATATACAATGCATGTTCGTGACATTTCCGACACTATTTTTAAATTTCCCATCACAAAAATTTTCTCTAAAAATTTGAAAGTCGTAGACACTAAATTCACTCAATTCGGACCTCTATAGGTCCAATTACAAATAAAAGACCGATCAGAAAAATCATTACCCGGTCCCCTCACTTCAGCCTAACCAATCCCCGAAAATTTCAGCTCTAAAAATTCCCAATTTCACAAATAAATGAAACTAAATATTATACGAATCCGATGCCTCGAGAACCAGGTCCATCGGACATCAGATGAAAAAGTAATTGACAAAAGAAACAAATTGGCCAAATTAAATCGCAAATAAATCAAATAATAATAATAATAATAACAATAATAATAATAATAAAATTAAAATATATAGATATAACGCAGCCCTCGCGAGGTGCGAGCATCGCCCAAATTTTCTATTTAAAAAAACAATTTTCTATTTTGCAAAAACCAACTCTCCTTTCTTCCATACTACACAACTTTTAGCACACACAACCCAAAATCACAAATTAGGTCTCGTTGGAAAGATCTTGAAAAATCCTACAAGTTTCATGCAGAGCTAAAAATCCAATTTCACCTTTAAAAGTGTCAAAAATACACTCAAAGACACTGTCTAGTCACACATTTACCACAACAGTACAACATCTTTCTAAAAATCATAACTTTTCATCACCTTTGCCAAAAATTCCTAATTTTATATCAATCAAAAGAGAAGAACAAATGATACAACTTTCATGAACAACTTGGAAGCCAATTCCATCTCTAACCAAATCAAATTCTCAAGCAAAGCTTCTGCCTACCCAAATTATTCTCAACAATAACCCAATCTTCCAAAATTCATAACTCCACATCCCCTTAGCAAAAAATTCCATACCATATAGCAATAAAAAGATCAGACAATATAATACAATTCTCAAGAAGGGCTTAGAACCAAATTCCATCTCTAATTAGGTCAAATCCTCCCATTAATGTGGCTGTCCTGTTAGGGTTTATGAAATCAACATTTAACCTAAACCATAACAAAACTTTACAAATTTATATCTAACAATCCTTACTTACAAAATTTCGCATATAATACATCATTAGAAAGATACAACAATCCTATACAACTTTCCAGAAGATCACTGGAGCCAATTTCACCCTTAACAGTCCAAGATTAACATCATAACATAAAAAGCACAAAACCTATGCACTTAGAGCATTTGCACACCAAAACACATTTTGAGTTGAATTACCCCCTGAACATTAAAAGACCATAAATTTCAATCTACACATCAAAAAAATTCATACTTAGTGGCATTAGAAATCCAACAAAAAAATCTTCAACTTTCATGAAGACCAAATTAACAAATTCATTCTAAATCAACCTAAAAAAATCATCAAAGTTTCAGGTCACAAAGTTCGGATTACTGTTTATACAGCACCTACAACTCACTTTCAAGGCCAAATTTAAGCTCCTTCAAGGCACAATTTAGTATTACTTTCTTCATATGAATTCTAGCCTTACTTCTTAAGTTTAATTTAAGCCAAAGCTCATCTCCATAGCATAACAATATCAAAAGTTATAAGCAAAAATCTGAAACCTACACAAAGTCAAATTTTCCAGATTTCCTATCTACTTGAACTTCTTTCATTCCAACACTAATCCTACATCAATAAGCTTCCAATTTAGTCTCTAATTCAGCCACAAGTTCATCTAGACATTCAATTAAATAATTAATCAAAATTTGGCAGCACTGAACACACAACATTTTCTTACTTGAATTCTCCACTCATCTAACATTATTTAACATCAAAATCAATCCAAAACCAATCGACAACATATTCATCATTCATCCTCACACATACTTACACTTATACCCAAACAATCCTACCACAAACTTTATGAAATTAATGCACAATTAATCACAATAAATGCTTCTAACTACCAAATTAAAGAACATAAACATAAGTTCTCACCTAAATAAACTTCAAGCTTTAATTTCTTCAAATCTTACTTCAACTTTCTACCACTCACCAACACCTACGGCCATCACTTCCTCACACACTAATCATCATCATAACAAGGCTTAAGGTTGGTTTTGTATGTGAAGGAAGAAGGAGCAAACAAGTAGACAAAAAAAGTTCTTGGTATGGATGAAGCACACCAACGAAGAAGGATAGGGAGAACACCTACGGATGAGAGAACTTCTTAAACTTTCAAAGTGATTTTTTTAAAACTTTCAAGGAGAGTGTCGTAGAAACTAGAACACCTTAGGTTAATTTAATAACAAGACTAAGTAGGCAAGTGACATGTGTCACTTGCCACTTGTCTTTTTCTTAAACCCCTTTTTGGTTCTTTCTACTTCCAATTCAATTTCTAGTCCAATTTGTCTCCAAATTTTAATGGCTCAAAGTTATAAATCTTAAAATCATGTATCTAATTTCCTAGTGCCATTAGACAGTCATTTCCAGTACCGGAAACCAAATCAGACTGCCACATGGTAATTTTTTCGGTCTGGACATTGTTCCCCGAAAATTCTGAAAAAAATTCCTAGAAGTCCCTAAAAATGGAAAACACACATAAATCATTCCAATTCAAAATTTCAAGCACAAATAACTTATTTTTCACATTAAATACATATGTCGGGAAATGTCATAAATGCATGTACAATCATGTGCATGTGCAAAAATTACCATTCATATAAATATAGAGGCTATATGATGCATAAGCATACCGAGGTATATTTACACTCGCCTAACCCGTCCCAAATGACCAAATTATCCTTCCCATTGGTAGTGAGATGTTACATAGCCAAAACTGATTGTAACTTTGAAACTCAACTTACAAATATGTCGACAAGCTTGAATACATAAACAATTGTGGATTTGCTTTTATCAATATTCCCTACATAATTAGAGTCAACATATTCCTTAAAAATAAAGTCTAATCCTTCATATTATATTGTAGCATTAGAGTTCCTCTTAATATACCTTAGAATCCTCTTAATGCTCTCTATTAAGATTCATCATATAGTGACTAATCACTCTTAATGCATGTATAATGTCTAGTCTTGTGCAAATTATAACATATATTAAACTTTGCACTATGGATGCATTCAATACTTGAGACATCTTCATTTCTAGGACTCATATTAGATGATAATTTAAAATTAATAGGAAGAGGGTTGGATATAGGTTTACAATTTTGCATATTGAACCATTGTAAAATCTTTTTTAGTTAACTTTTATGAGAAAACTAAATCTTCCTATTATTTTTATCTTAATAAATTCATCCATATAATATTATTTATTTCTTTTAAACCCTTCATTTCAAACTTTCTATCCAACTATGCCTTTAATTCTTTAATACGGTCTTTATTGTAGCCAAAAATTATCATGTTATCTCTATACAATAATAAGATAATAAAATCATTATCATCAAACCTTTTAAAATATGTATAAGGTCTGCATTAAGTCTATTATATCTAAAGCTAATAATGAAGGAATTAAATCTTTTATACCAACACCTTATTGCGTGTTTAAAATCATATAGAGATTTGATCAACTTGTCAATCAAGTTCTTTTTTCTTTTTTTAAAAGCCTTCTAGTTAGAGCATATAAATTTCTTCCTTAAAATATCCATGCAGAAAAGTAGTTTTCAATACAAATCATATTAACATGATTACTCTCACTATTGTAAGTTGAACCATAGGGGAAAATATTTCATTGAAATCAATTCTTTCCTTTTTGAAAATATATTTCGCCATAAATCTGGCAATATATCGCTTCACTTGACTGTCACCATTTCACTTGATCTCAAAGACCCATTTATTACTAATTGACTTCCTTCCTTGTGGCAGTGATACAAGCTTCCAAGTTTTATTTTTATTAGGAACATCTGGATTATAAAGTTTATAGTTAATGGCTCTCTATCCTCTGTTAAAAGGTAATATATCATATTGCCATTTATTACATAATCTGAGAGCCAATTTAATGGTCTCTTTATACAATTTGATTGAAAAACTTTAAATCTTCATACTTAAACATCTTGCTCTGATATTACTCCCTAAGAAGTTTGAAATTCCTTTTTCACATGTGTAGCAGTCTCTAAATTCTTTGTGAAGTGTTGTTGTCTTTTTCTTACCTTTGTAATTTATCTTCTAAAAATGCGACATCTTTACTGACGACAACCTTGTAAGTAGTGGGATCTCACATATGATACCCTTTCACCCTGTCAATTTCATAAAAGAAAGTATTTTCTAGATTTTAGATCTAGCTTCATAGTTTCCTTGGCATTATACTAAGTGCAAAGGATTTTCAAATATAAGAAGATTGAAATAATTCACTAACTTTCTAGTTCACATCTCTGTAGGTATCTTTAACTCAATTATAGTTCATAGAACTTATTCACCACATAGCATCTAGTATTAACTAGTTTAGTTGAGAAAGCCTTATTTAGGCCTATAGCCATCACTATTGTTCTTATTCTTTCTAACAAATTCTGTTCATTTACTTTGCTACTTCATTTTATTGAGGAGTGCTTGTAATAGTGAAATGTCTTTTGATGTATTCTTGCTTCCAAAATGCATTGTCAATATATTCTCCTCTATTACTCTACCCTTAAGCACTTAATCATTTTACTAAAATCAAGTTTAACACACACTTTGAAAACTTTAAGATTGGGTATACCTAACACTTAGTGGAGTAATCATCAATAAAAGAGATAATGTACTTTACTCCTCCTAAGGATAAAACTAGTACTTGCCACACATTAGAGTGAACTAACTTAAAAACAATCTTTCTTCTTAATTTTGATTTATTAAATTTCATGGTGTTGCTTTTTTATAACAAGGCTAACAAAAGGGATCTCTATAAGCCCATGGAGCAACTTTTGCTTAATAAAGATCTTCATTCATTGTTTAGATCTATTTCTAAGCTTTTTATGTTGTAATATTGAAGATGTCTCACTTAGAGTGATTAAGCAATTGATACTTCAACTTATAGTAATGCCTCTCCCTGTAAATTATACAAGTTTATTACTATCTTTTCTCCTTTTATAAGTATAAGTATGCCTCAAATTATCTTCAAAATCTAGTGAATTTTTTTTTTATTTTACCTAAGATCATTTAGTTATCCTAGAGATTCTTTTGTAATGTCTCCATATGTCATACCTCCTAAAAAGTACAATTTAAATCATCGTACATCTTCAGTTTAGTGGTTTTAGTACCAACAATCTTTAAAGGATAATCATTATAATCATATATAGATCCTCCTAAGATAGATTTATAATGATAAAACCATTCTCTTCTAGAGTTCATATGAAAAGTGGCTCCTGAGTCAAAGAGTCATGCATTAAGTAGTGACTTTTAATTGTTATTATTGTATCATAATATAAAGCATTATTATCATTTGAAATCTTTGTATAATTTCTTTAAGGACTAGAAATTGTTTCATTTAAATTCTAATAAATCCTACTTCAAGTGACTTTTCTTTCCATAATTATAGCATTTTAAATTCTTCTTACTTCTTGATTTTGATCAACTATGATTTTGGCTCTCATTTAGACTACGTTTTGTTGATCTTCCTCTTGTCACTATTAAATATTCAACTTATTATGAACCAAATTAACTTTCTTCCTTATTCTTGCTCCAACTTTCATCTTTTAGATCTATGGCTATAGGGTCATCAAAGACTACATAACCTATAAGAAGATTATTAGTTAAGTTGATAAGTTGATCACAAGAATCAAGTAGACTTTGAAGTTGAAGTATAACATGTTCATATAACTCTATTCTATAATCCAATAATGTTAGTAGAGAGAATATAATAGTTAATTTATCAATATACTCATTCTTTAAAATGGATTCAAAAATTTGAAAAATATAAAGTTTTCTTATAAAGAAAATTTTATTATGGAGTGACTTGACTTCGTATAGATTATCTCTTTCATTTTTTTCTTTTTTCCTATGCTTAAAAAAACTTTGATTACTAAATTGTGTCCATTTTATTTTATTTGGCTTCATTTGAAGTTCATCGGCCTTCTGTGAATAACTATAAGACAATTATCCTTTTCAAAGAAAGACAACTTTCATCTTCAACTTTCACAATAAGAAATTATTCCCATTTAAATTTTTAATATTAAATTTATTTGTCATTAGTTCTATCCCAAACTATCATGTGCTAATAAAAATAGCTCTCACTATTTCACATAAACAACAATTATATATGTAAATAGTACCTAGTACCTTCAAAGGTAAATAATATCTAATTTCTTTTAATATAAAGGGTCCACTATAAGTGGCAATCAGAGAATGTTGGACCCCAATCTTTACGTGAATTTTAGAAATATAAAAAGTATGAAATAAGTAAGTTTGTATATGAAGTTTGTAATAGATGTGTTTATGTTTCAAGAAAATTGATGAGAAAAGGAATTGATAGATTATGATGACTTTGAGATTTAAATAGATTTGTATGGTTTATAAAAGTTAAAGTGAAAGAGGTTATTGAAAATTAAGCTTAAAATCAAGAAATAAAGAGAAAAAGTGTGAAAATTTAAAGAATTAAGAAATTTTGATTTTTGGGGATGAAAAGTGATAGAAAGTTTGACTTGGGAGTTGACTTTTTGATTTAGGCAAAATTGGATAAAATAATCTACATGAAACTTGTAAATTATGTTGAAAGCTTTTTGTCGCCATAAAGAATGATATTTTTCGATGTCGGAATCAAAAGTTATGAAATTTGGAAGTTTGGATGTGTTATAGGTTGATTTAGATTATGGCATAATTTTTGACTGAGGAATTGACCTAGTTAGAGGTTGAATTAGCCTTCAAGTTCTTTATAAAAGTTGAAGATTTTGATTTGATCTTTATTTTGATATAAATTATAGAATTTTTGGATCATGGAATAATAAGTTATGATTTTTTTTACAAGTTTCTGTTATGGTTTTAACATGATTATTAGAGGACAAAACTTTTGATTGAAAAATTAACTTCCCTAGAGGTCAAATTGTTTTTTTTGTCCTTCATGAAAGTTGTAGGTGACTTTCTGATCTTCGCATTGATATAAAATATGACATGTTTGGACTTTGGAGTTGAAAGATAGAAATTTTCAAAGTTGAGTTACTGTTTAGAGATTTATTATTTAGGCAGAATCTTTGATTAGAAATTTAATCACCTTAGAGCTGGAATTAGTTTTTAAGTTCTTCATGGAAGTTGTAGAACTTCCTTTAAGCTTTCTATTGATATCAAATTTGTCAAATTTGAAATTCGGAATCAAGAGCTACGATTTGTGAACAATTCAGATATATATATATGTAATTATATATAGATATTTGAAAAAAAAGATTTGAATGCCCTCTCACGAGGGCGATGTATCACCCTCGCGAGGGGGGTCTTTTTTATTTAAATTATTATTATATTATTATATTTTTATTTTTTTATTATTATTTCTAATTTATAGGAAATATGACATTTTCTTAATCTTTTGATTATATCTTTTCCTTCCGATATCCGATTGACTTGATTTTCTAAGCGTTGGATTCCTAAGACAATTATCTACACACTCATAGGAAAGTTGTAAATTTTTGAGATTAAATTGAGGGTGATTAATTTAATCAAATAAGTTGGATAAATTTTCTTAACATGGTTCAGTCTTTTTCTAAATTCGAGATCTGTGGAGATCCAATTGAAGTGATTATTGAGGCAAAATAAAATTGAGATATGGGGCTACGAATCATAAGAAGGATTTGAATTCTAATTTAGCCCCTAAGACTTTCAATTTCTGAATTGAAGTTCGGATTCGTGTGCAGTCTTGGATTAGGAACATCTCAACGTATTTTGGCCATAACTTTTGTTCTAGTTATCTAAATAAGGTGATTTTTTATTTGGATTAAACTAGAGAAATAGAGATACAAGTTTGATGAAGACATCGAGTGTCAATTTTGTGTTTAAGAATGTCAATGTTTGGATGGAAATAACGTGCTAGAAAATGATTTATCATAAGACATGTCCAAACTGTTTGGAGCATAACTTTTGATGTAGTGCTCCAAATTGGATGATTTTTGTGGCATTATGAAATTAAGACAATAAGGAACAATTTTTTAGAAGGAAGTTTTGGCAAATTCCTTCGAATTGGTAGTGCGAATCATATCCGAAAGTAAGCATGAAAGAATTAAGACTTTAGGCTTTGAATGGAAGGGCAAAATGGTCTTTTGTCTATCTTTTAATGAATATATAAGGTGGTTGTCGTTTTTACTAAGGGAACCACGACAGTAGAGCAAATAAGAAAGAAAAGAAGAAGAGAATAAGAAGAAAGGAAAGGAGAGAGTTCGGTGATGGGCGATGGAGAAGAAGAGAAAGCTTGGGGATTTTGATTTTTGGAGACTTCAAGCTTGTTTTTTAGTAGATTCAAAGGAAGAAGGATGAAAGAAGGTGGAAGCTTCCTCTAAAGCCCTATAAATCTGAAAATTTAGAAGAGGAAGGTAAGAGGAATTTTTCAACTTTGTGTTTTTAATGAATCCTTGGTTTAGAAACCTTAGAAAGGATATGGGTTTGTTGATTCTAAACTCAATTTTTGGAAATTTCATGATTAATTGATTTAATTTTGGATTTATGTAAGTTAGGGTTTAGGCCAATTTTAGTAAATTGGGGTTTTTGAAAATTGGAGATTTAGATAGTTTGAATATGTGAGGAATTGATGTTTCCTAAGCTTAATTTAAGTAATTATGATTTTTATGATATTGAATTTGAGTGAATTGGTTTAGGTCAATTTTGAAAATTGGGGATTTTAGAAATTCTTGCTTTAGATAGCTTGAAAAAGTGATGAATTTGGGTTCCCTATAGTTAAATTTGAAGATTATGATTTGTATGATGTTGAATTTGGATATGTATGGCTTAGGTACTGTTAATTGGAAGAGAAAGAGAATCGATGGTCAAATTGAAGCATGGGACAAGTTAGTAGCATGGAATTGAGGTGGGTAATGTATTTATATTTTGAATTATAAGTCATTTATTGATTTTGAAAATTCAGGAAAGTGAAAGAAAAGATTTTTGAATTTAAATCGTTTCTGAATGATTTTTGAAAAACTGTGACAAGCTTAAATTCATTGTTTTAAATGATTTGATAAATCGATAGAAATTTCTAAAAAATCATTTGTTATGAATGCATTGATAAATTATGCAAATTGTTGAAATCATTGATTGATGGAATTGATTGAATTGTATGAATTATGTGAAATAGTAAATGTGAAGGTGTCTAGTATGACACGCATGAAAATCATGTTTATCTTGGGCAATCTAAAGTTTCAGTTTTGAATTATGTGTTATGTGGGTTTGGTTTGGTCCTTTAAGTGAGTTAATGCACTGTCTCTTTTTAAAAATTAAAGTCTTCTCCCGGCTGACCGCTAGTGGCATTGGAGTTTCGAATTCGGACTCCCTTCACGGCTACACTGGACCGCTATGCGAGAAAGTGAAGTATGTTCTGTTCACGACTGCACAGGACCGTTATGCGGGAAT
>JANJEY010000001.1:38339943-38351201 GCA_024703695.1 Erythroxylum cataractarum | reverse complement strand
AGTAATCCTTTTTATTGCAATCCAAATTACCTGAAATAATTTCTTAACTAATTCTATATATTTTATTATTATCAAAATATAAAGGAATTTAATTTGTCAACCACCATTGATCCAACACCTGTCAATTTCACAAATCCCATGTTTTTGCTGCTTAACGTACTTCTTTACACCTGTGGCATCAACGTCTTGGTCATCTATATTCTTAAAATTTTTTCAAATTATTTCCGTTTGATTTAGTGTCTCATACCCATCTTTATTATGATTTATGTCTTCAAATCATTATTTTTCGCCTTTCTTTTCCTACATCTACTAGAGTACGTATTGCACCTCTTCAACTTGTTCATTGCGACATTTGAGGACCATCACCTTTGTTATCACTTTTTGGTTCAAGATATTTTATAATTTTTATTGATGATTTTAGTTGTTATTCCTAGATTTTTCCTCTACATCATAAGTCTCAAGTATTACAAAAATTTCAAATTTTCAAAATCACTATTGAGAACTTATTCTTAACAAAAATAAAATTTTTTCAATGTGACGAAGCTTTTTAACTCATCAAAGGATCATTTACTACCTTTGTTAATACTCACAACATTTCCCTTCATATTTCTTGTCCATAAACCCTGCAACAAAATGTTTGTTGTTGAATATAAAAGTCGTTACATTACTAAAATATGAATTACTTTTCTTATTCATAACTCTCTTTTGAAAAGATTTGGTATGAATCTTTTTCCATTGCTGTTTACTTTATCAATCTTTTACCCTAATCTACCTTAAATTTCAATTCTTCTCACCAACTATTGTTCAACTCTCCTCCTAGTCTTAATCATCTTCCTATTTTATGTTGCACATGCTATCCTTTCCTTGTTCACACTAGAACTGATAAAATCACACCCAAATCCATCCTCTCGTTATTCCTAAGTTATGCCTCCAATTATAAAGGATACAAATATTTTGATCCCTCTACAAATAAAATTTATCTTTCTCGACATATTTGGTTTCTTAAAAATCAATTTCTTACGCTCAACCTAAACTTCTCCTCATCTTCTACCACATCTCTATCTTTACCATTACCAATTCAATTATCAACTGCTCATTCAGCACTATTTAGTTCTCCCTTCTCACCAATCTCGACTATCTATGTCTCATCCATACCGTTTGTACCCTCTTCCCTACTTATTCTACTTGTTCCTTAATCCTTATCCTCCTCTTCTCCTCTAATAGTGACTTGCACTCAGGACAACACTTGCTTGTTAAAATCTTTTCATAACCATATTACTTTCAACACCACTGTTCCTTCATCTTTTGATCCAAACCGTACTTCTTTCACTCAAGCAAACAAATTTACTCACTAGCGACAAGCCATGCTTAATGAGTTTAAAGGCCTCTGTCACAATAATACTTCCTCTCTTATTCCTCCTCCCCCAAGTGCAAATATTGTCAGGTGTAAGTGGGTATTCCATACAAAGCTTAATCCTGATGGTTCCTTAGACTGCTATAAAGCCTTCCTGGAAGCTAAAGGCTGTCATTAATCACCCTGTCTTGGTTATAATGACACCTTTAGTTGAGTTGTCAAACCAACCATAAATTGTCTCATTCTTACACTTGCCTTATTTGAAAACTAGTTCATTCATCAACTTGATGTTAACTATGCTTTTCTTCATGGTAACTTAAAAGAACCTATTTTTATGCAACAATTACTTGGTTTTGCTGATCCTCATCATCCTCATTTTGTGTATCATGTACATAAAACTTTATATAGTCTTAAGCAAGCATCTTGAGCTTGGTTTCACCCATTAAGTGATAAACTTACTGACCTTAGGTTTACTTCATCAAAAGCTAATACCTCTCTTTTTATTCAGTCCACCTCCACTTACACCACTTTTCTACTTGTTTAGGTGGATCATATCGTAGTGACTCATTCTTCAACACAATTCATTCAAACCATCATTGATGCTCATCATTCTACTTTCACCATAAAAGATCTAGGTCCTCTTTGCTACTTTATAGGCATAGAAGCAATTTTTGTACCCATTGGCATTCTTCTCACATAATCTAAATACATTCCGTAACCTCCTTTATCACACACACCTTAAATCTTCCAAATCTTTCCCCACACCTATTACCTCAACTCTACCATTTTCCAAAAATCATGGTCTTCCCCTTTCTAATCTTACTAAATACCATAGTACTATTGAAACCCTTCAATACCTTTGTCTCACTAGACTAAATATCCAACTTGTTGTTAATAAAATTTCACAATTCTTACACTGTTCTGTTGATGTCCATTGGACAACGGTTAATGCATTCTTCGGTATATTTTTTCTACCCCTTCCACGATCTCCTTTTAACCTAACCTTCTAGTTTAACCATCACTGCTTAATCTAATGTTGATTGGGTTGGGTTTCCTTACAATCACCAATTTACATTTGGTTATTGTATTTTTTTTAATCCTCTTTAATTACTTGGAGTTTTAGGAAACAACCTATTGTAGCCATATCTAGTATTGAAGTAGAATATAGGAGGATCGCTTTAGTTGCCGGTGAACTATGTTGGCTTAATTCTCTATTTGGTGTAACTTGGCTTCTTCGATATTCAACCATTTTTATACTGTGACAACCTTGGCGCTAACTTTCTTGTTGTAGATCCTATCTCTCATGTTTGCATCAAATATATTATCCGTGATTTGGTTGATAAGAAATCTTTGTTCATATGTCATATATCGACTTCTCACTAACTTGTTGACATTTTCACCAAACCATTGGCTTATAATCCTTTTTTAATGTTACGTCACAAGCTCAATGTTCTTTCAAACATTAACTTGCAGGGGTTGATAACAACTCATCTTCCTAAATCTTTTTTTGTTGTAATATCATCTTAATTTAGTAAGTCTCATACATTATCTGATCATCTTAGTTTAAATTAAATCAAGCATCACTTGATCATGTAGTTTAGATTGTGTCAAAATCAAAACACTTCATCTTATCTCAAACCATGTATACATATAGTAAAGGTTGTAAAGCAACATATATCAGAAAATCAATATGATATTTTACTTCTAATTTCTCAAATTTATTTTCTTTCACATATAAATAAAATTAACAGAATGTTGGAATTACATGAGAGGTACAACAAAGAACCAACCTTAAGACCTATTAGGATATGCTCATTATAAACTCCATCTTTGACAGAAAAGATGCAGTTGAAAGTCTGACATCTAGAAAATGAAGAAAGAAACCTACGAGATAACAAGGTAATTCATCCAGTTGTCAACCTCGTCCAGTTGTCAACCACTTCTATGAGTGATTTTGTGGAAGCTCCCTCATTGCCCCTAACCGCAACTATCTTCATCATATTAATTCGGTGACAAATATTAACAACTTCATCTTCATTTTGCATCAATGCCTTTACAAGTCTTACGATCTCGTCTCATCCGACTAATCCATTTTCATTGGTTTTTGGTCTTAATGCACCCTAATGGTCCTCAGTTATCAATGTTGCGTTGAACTTTTGCTCTGTAAAGAGTGGCCAAGCAATGAATGGTACCCCATGCACAATGCTTTCAAGTGTTGAGTTCCAACCACAGTGGCTTAGAAATCTACCTGTTGAACTATGAGTTAACACCTGAACCTGTGGTGCCTAAGATGGCACCAACAAACCTCGTCATTTGATCCTATCCAAGAACCCTTTTGGCAAGAAATCAAAAGGATCTTTGTTTCTTTGTCAACTGAGGGAGGAGGAATCGGCTAATTTATCTGGGCTTTTTACAACCTACAGAAACTTGGGTTCACTTAACTCTAAGACCATTTCCGATTCATTTACTTGTTCAAAGAAAGAGTCCCACCACTCCCAAAAGAGACGAACAAAATAGATCATCTTGGTTGGTCATCCAACCATTTGAGAGACTCGGATTCATCAAAACCATCTCTAGAACCCGATTAGAAGATTGGCCCAATGATATAAACAGGTGGTTGATTGTATTCTCTCTTTTGCAGAACTTGGACAGTCTTTGGTTCCAAATCCACGTAGCTATTGAACAAGATATCATATGATAAATAATGTCGTTTTGCCATATGAACAAACCATTTGTACTTATCGTTCTTCTTGTCTTGAATTGTGTCTGGTAGATCCCTTCCATCAAGTAAGATTCTGTAGCCTAGTATCTATAATGTGTTGAAAATATAAGCTCTAAGTTAAATGTGTTATTATGTTTAGAAGTTTGTTTAATTTTTTGAGAAGCCTAAAAGATTTTTTTAAAATTTTTATACAAGTACTATTTTGCTTTAGTAAAATGAGAGACATTTGGAACATATAGTTTCTCTTTTTTGTTCTCTAGGCTTTTTGTCTCTATCTCTGTTTTTCTAACAAAGTGGCATCATAGTCGACGGCTCGGTAAGAGATGATTACGGAGATAGTAGTCAAATCCTGTGGTTACCTCACCACGTAAAAGAGAAATGAGACTCTTGATAAGCATATACCAGTGGAGTAGAAGGGCTCTTGGTGACACCATATATTCAAGCTGGTAAGAAACAGGCTTTCACTTAAGGGGGGAATCCAAGCCCAATGTAGAAGTTTACACTTGAGGTGAGATTTCAAGTGTGAGTGAGAATCTTACATTAGAAAGAGATAGAAATAGTAAGGGGCATATAAATATAAATGAACCATAAACCTAATGTTTTAAGGTTTTGGGTTAGAGTATGGTGTCAAGGCCTGTGAGTATATTCCTTCACTAGGCCTATGATGTAGATCTTTCATAAAAGTGAGCTCCCTAATACCAACAAGCGATATTAGCACCAATAAGTGATATCAGAGACGAAAACCTAGAGAACAAAAATAAAGAAGCTAGATGTTCCAAACGTCTGTCATTTTATTAAAGCAGAATAATACTTATATAAAAAATACAAAAAACCTCTTAGGCTTCTCAAGAAACTAAACAGACTTCTAAACATAATAACATATTTAATTTGAGTTTATATTTCTAACACTCCCTCTTAAAACTCAAAATCTGGTTATGCCAAGTCTTGCTCCCAATTTGGCAAAATCTTTAACCTTCAATGCCTTGGTGAATAGGTCTACAGTTTGATCATGAGATTTAACATACTTGAGCTGCACTTCCTTCTTATTGATATACTCTCATATAAAATGAAATATTGTATCTATATGCTTGATCATATTATGGAAAATAGGATTTTCCCCAATGTAATTGCAGATTTATTATCAACAAAAATCTCAGTAGCTTCTTCTAATGACATATACGATTTTTAACAATTTCTCAACCATACAGTATGAAAAACACAAGCAGCAGTAGCCACATACTCTACTTCACATGTTGAAAGAGTTACAATGGGTTGCTTCTTTAAACTCCAAGTGAATATAACATCTCCAAGTCTAAACAGAAACCCAGTAGTACTTTCTCTATCATTAACATCACCTCCCCAGCCACTATCCTTATACCCAACCATATTGCAATTCTTGGAAGATGAATAAAACAACCCATAATTAAGAGTTCTTTTAACATATTTTAAAATCCGTTTACCAGCCTTAAAATGAGTGACAATTGGAGATTCCATATATCTACTAACAATTCCAACTCTATAAAGAATATCAGATTTATAACAAGTCAAGTACCTCAAATTTCCAACAAGTTAAATATAGTTGAATCCACCTTGTTACCATCATCAAATCTTGATAGCTTTACTCTACATTCAACTGGCGTAGAATCTGCTGGACAATTTTTCATGTTGAATTCCTTCAAAATCTTCATTGCATAATTCTTTTGTGAGGCAAAAATGCCTTCATTAGGTTGCTTCACTTCAATTCCAAGATAATAGGAGATAAGCCCTATATCAGTCATCTTAAATTCTATAGTCATCTCCTTTTTAATTTCATCAAATAAGGTTAAACTGTTTCCTGTAAAAATCAAGTTATCAACATACAAACAAATAATAATTAACATATCACCATTCTCCTTTTTCTTCACATAAAGACCATATTCATGTGGACATTTTATAAACTCCTTTCGAACAAAGTAATTATCAGTGCAGCTATACCAAGCTCTTGGTGCTTGCTTTAAACCATATAAGGCCTTCTTCAACTTCAACACTTTATCTTCATGCTGACAACATATCCAGGAGGTTGTTCAACATAAACATCCTCCTACAACTGTCCATTCAAAAATATAGATTTGACATCTAGTTGATAAATTCTCCATTTGTTTTGAGCAACTAACTCCATGATTAATCTGATTGTTTCCAAATGAGCAACTAGAGCAAAGACTTTATCATAATCAATGCTTCATTGTTGGCTATAACTTTAGTAATCAATCTTGCTTTGAACTTCTCCATTTCTCCTCTTTCGTTTTTCTTGATTTTGTAAATCCATTTGACACCAACAACATGCTTGTCTTTTGAAAAAGTTTCCAATCTCCATATATCATTTTTGTGAATGGAATTTATTTCTTCATCCATGGCCTTTCTCCCTTTTCGATCTTCTATTGCATTTTCAAACTTCAATGGTTATTTACCTTCAAACAGACAAAAGAGAGTAGCATTATTGATTTCATTAGTGTTTAAATAAATTTCTTGAAAACTTCTCATCTTTTGAGGCCTTTTAGAGGAGCTTGAAGGACTCAAATCAACGTGAGTTACTACGGGAGAAGACACTCTAGGAGACAAAGCTTGTTTATTTTCATTTTGAATAAATCAACTTCGAACATTGGATGAAAGCTGTAATCTTGCTTTTGATTTTTCCAGTTCTAACAAACACCTTCATCTAACTTGAATTCTTGGATACCAACAATCTTATTGCTTATAGGATTATAAAGTCTATAACCCTTAGACTTTGCATCACAGCCAACAAATACAAGCTTCTCACTTTTATCATATAACTTTAATCTTGTTTCATCAGCAACATGAGCATACATATCATAACCAAAAACTCTTAAATGAGAAAAAGTAGTATCAAAGTAGTCAGTTTTTGGCCATTTTCTTCTCCATTGATGTCCTCTTCCTTAAACCCACATGCACCCACTATCTTATTCCTAGTTGACACTAACCCAGAAGATGGGTTTTTGATGAACAACGTGAATGGCAATTAGACACAAAACTCGACGATATCCACTTGTCTTCTTTCTGTTGGTGCCGAGGTGCTTTGTTTCTTTTCTTCATTGGCGATACAAACCTTACATAGTTGCATAGGAGGAAAGGATGTGGATTTTGGTATCGTTCTCGTCTCTTTCCCATTTTGATTTTACGGCGGTAGTGGAACGATGGAGTGTGTTGTTTTCCAATTTGATGATTTCTGCAAGCTTCTTCTATATTCTGTGAAACATACAATCAGAATATCAATCTCTTAAGAGCCGATGCCTCTCTTCCCAATGATATAAATCATTTTTGGTCTAACAATGTTGAAGAGCTATGTTCCCTTTCAATTCCCAAAACTCAATAAAGAGCGTTATGATAGTTGGTGTTACGTATGAAAGCCATGTTTAAATCGTAAGATGTGTGGGATGTTGTTGAGAAAGGACTTGAACAGCCTGAAAATGAAGATGTTTTGACGCAAGCACAAAGGGATGATCTACATAAAGCTCATAAGAAAGATCAGCAAGCTTTGACTCTCATTCATATGTGTTTGGATGAAGGCATGTTTGAAAAAGTTTCAAGTGCTTCAAGTGTCAAAGAAACATGGGAAATTTTGGAAAATTCTTTCAAAGGAAGTGGGAAGGTTCTTAAAGTACGTCATCAAACCTTGAGAGCTAAGTTTAAGTCTCTCAAGATGAAAAACTCATAATCAATTTCTTTATATTTTTTTAGAGTTCAGTCAGTTGTTAACTAACTCAGAAGATGTGGAGAAACTCTACAAGATTGTCATGTTGTTGAAAAAATTTTGGGGTCTTTGGATCTGAAATTTGAGTATATTATTTTGGCAATTGAAGAATCAAAGGATTTAGATTCAATGTCTATTGATAAATTGATGGGCTCATTGTAAATGCATGAAGAACGTATGATAGAGAAGAAACCTCAATATGATCAAGTTCTTCTTTCAAAATTGTCTTTAAAAGACAAGGATGGAACGAAGGATTTTACTCAAAGAGGAAGAGGTAGATTTCGTGGTCATGGATGTGCAAATCATCAAGGTAGAGGAAGAGGAAGATTTAATAGAAACTCTAACAACTCTGAAGATTTAAATTAGAGATAGTTAGTAAGAGGATGTGGCAGAGGAACTTGGCAAAAAAGGGGTGGTAAGAGAGTTGATGTGCAGTATTATAACTATGAAAAATATGGTTATATTCCTCTGAATGTAGAAATAGAGAAAAAAAAGGAAGATGAAGTTTATTTCATAAAAGGAGAAAATGAAGAAGAATAAGCCTTCTTGTTAATATATAATGAAGAAAAAGATCAAGAAGCATGGTTTTTGGGTAGCAGTGCAAGCAACTAACCCGAGTAACTAGCCAAAAAGCTAAAATAACTAAATTGGTGATAAATCCTGTTAACCCTAGCATTCCCTACTTGTCCGATTGTTGCTATGATAGGTAAGAAAATCTTATTTGTTTCTTTGAATGAATCTTTTAAAACAACTATTTCTTTTGGAGGTGACAAAAACGTGAATGTTGAAAGGATAGTAATATTCTGATTTTGGCTAATAATGAATCTCATCAATTTATTTCCTAAGTATATTATGTGCCTTCTCTCAAAGCAAACATATTGAGTTTAGGCCAATTTTTGGAGAAAGGCTATGATATTTGATTGAAGGAAAATTGTGAAGATAAGTTGATTGCTAAAGTTAAAATGTCAAAGAATGTTTTCTCTTAAACTTCAAACTGATAATGCGAAGTGTTTGAAAGCTTGTGTGTCGAATTCTTCTTGGCTTTGGCATCAATAAATACGATATTTGAACTTTAATAGTCTGAAGCAATTGGTGAAAGAAAGGATGGTGTATGGGTTGCCTCTTATTGATCATCCAAATCATATTTATGAAGGTTATGGGAAGCATTTTAGAAATAGATTTCCAAAGGAGTCATTTTCAAGATCATCAAAATAGCTCCATCTTGTACATGCTGATATATGTGGCCTAATTAATCTTCTATCTCTTGGTAAAAACAAATATTTCTTATTGTTTATTGATGATTTTAGTTGAAAAACTAGAGTTTTTTTTTTAAGGAGAAATCTGAAGCTTTTGATGCCTTCAGAAATTCAAAAGGTTGGTGGAAAATGAAAGTGGCTATTTGATTAAAGCTTTGAGAACATATAGAAGCAGCGAGTTCACTTCTAAAAAATTTGATGACTTCTGCAAATATCATGGAATTAGAAGATTCTTGACAATCCCAAGGTCGCCACAACAAAATGGTATTCTGGAGAGGAAGAACAAAAACATTCTTAACATGACTAGAAACATGTTAAAGAGCAAACACATGCTTTAAGAATTCTAGGCAGAGGTTATAATTTTAGCTGTATATTTAAGCAACAGATGTCCTACAAAAATACAGAGAATTACTACTCAAGAGGTATGGAGAGGTAAAAAAACTTACTCTTTCTCATTTAAAAGTTTTTTTTGTCTTGCGCATGCTCATGTCACTAATGAAACAAGAGTAACGCTAGATGATAAAAGTGAGAAGCTTGTGTTTATTGGCTATGATGCAAAGTATAATGGTTATAGACTTTATAATCCCATAAGCAAGAAGATTGTTGTTAGCTGAATGTTAAGTTTGATGAAGATGTTTGTTGGAACTGGGAAAATCAAGAGGAATATTACAACTTTTTTCCAATATTCAGTGTTGATTTTATTCAAAATGAAAATGAACAACCTATGTCTCCTAGAGTGTCTTCTCCAGTAGCAACTCATGTTGATTTGAGTCCTTTAAGCTCCTCTAAAAGGTCTCAAAAGATGAGAAGTCTTCAAGAATTTTTTCAAACACTAATGAAATCAACAATTCTGTTATCTTTTGTTTGTTTGCAAATACAGAACCATTAAATTTTGAAGATACAATAGAAGATCAAAAATGGAGAAAGGTCATGGATGAAGAAATAAATTCCATTCACAAAAATGATACATAAAGATTGGAAATTCTTCCAAAAGACAAACATGTTGTTGGGGTCAAATGGATTTACAAAATAAAAAAAATGAAAGAGGAGAAATGGAGAAGTTCAAAACTAGAATGGTTGCCAAGGGTTAAAGCCAACAATGATGAAGTCTTTACTCCAGTTGCTCGTTTGGAAACAATCAGATTAATTATGACATTGGTTGCTCAAAACAAATGGAGAATTTATCAACTAGATGTCAAATATGCATTTTTGAATGGACACTTAGAGGGGGAGGTTTATATTGAACAACCTCCTGGATATGTTGACAAAGGTCATGAAAATAAAGTCTTGATGTTGAAGAATGCCTTATATGGTTTAAAGCAAGTACCAAGAGCTTGGTACAGTCACATTGCTAATTATTTTACTCAAAAGGAGTTCATAAAATGCCCATATGAATAGGGTTTATCTCCAATTATCTTGGAATTAAAGTAAATCAATTTGATGAAGGCATTTTTATCTCATAAAAGAATCATGCAATGAAGATTTTGAAAAAATTCAACATGGAAAATTGTAAAGCGGTTTCTATGCCAATTGAATGTGGAACAAAGTTGTCAAGATCTGATGATGGTGAGAAGGTAGATTCAGCTATGTACAAAAAACTTGTTGAAACTTTGAGGTACTTGACTTGTTCTAAACCTGATGTTCTTTATAGAGTTGGAATTGTTAGTTAATATATTCAATCTCCAACTGTCACTCATTTTAAGGCTAGTAGACAGATTTTGAGATATGTTAAAGGAATTCTTGATGATGGCTTGTTTTATTCATCTTCCAAGAATTACAATCTGGTTAGGTACATCGATAGTGATTGGGGAGGTGATGTTGTTGATAGAAAAAGTACTACTATCTTTTTGTTTAGACTTGGAGATGCTGTATTCACTTAGAGTTCAAAAAAGCAACCCATCGTAACTCTTTCTGTTGGACCTTAAACTTTTCTTAGAAGACTATAACTATTAAATGAGAAATGTGGATAGATTCATATTTTGCTTTGGTGCTTTTAGTGGATAAGAGATTTTAAAATGGGAAGAATTAAGGTGAAAGTTAGAAGTAGAATGAAATTAAAAATGAAGTTGAATTTGTGTAGTAAGTTGATGAAGAATACGTATGTAGCGCCCCCTCACCGTAGGGTACACATCGGGAAACCTGAAGGTCGCTCCGATACGTATCCCACGATGAAGGTGC
>JANJEY010000001.1:38249090-38263358 GCA_024703695.1 Erythroxylum cataractarum | reverse complement strand
CCAACATCCAACATACACAAATCCATCATCCAATATAATAAAAAATGCAATGAAGTTGGAAAAAATTGAAAACAGATAAACACACACTCAAAAACAAATCACGGGGATTAGGACTTTGGGTTGTGGTTTGAGATGGTGATGGGTTGGTGTGCCTGAGTTGCGATGGTGCAGTTTGGCTGAGCTACGACGGCGACGATGTGTTGTGGTATCCTGCGCGGTGGTGTCTTCGAGTGTGAAGGAAGTTTGAACTATTGAAGACGAAGATGGCGGCATCTTCAACCAGCGCCAAGGGAGGAGCCGAGGTCCAAGGAGGATGAGGAAAGGAGGAGACAGCAACAGCGAGAGTGGGAGACTGAGGAGACCGCAAGAGTGAGTGAGAGACGAGTGAGAGTTGAGAGAGATAGGCAAAGTCGGGGGACAGGGGTAGTTTTAGGGTTAAAATTTTAAAATTTCCAATAAAGTCCTTCAAATTTCTGAAACTCACGATACTGGTCGAAATTTTGAGTACCTGTCGGTATCGAACGGTAAACACCAGTACCGACTGGTATTTACAGTCGGTACCAATGTCAAGATTACCGTTCTGTTTTTCGACTGGTACAGAACGATACTCATAACTGTACTCCAGGGGCTTCAAATGTGAAGAACGTATAGATATATCAGGGAATATTACATTTTATTTGATAAAGATGATATTAAGAAAATATAGTATTCTTAAATAATATATCTATTTTATATTTGAATTTAAGTTGGTTTGATTTTCAATATATAGCCATCAAGTTTTTAGAATTAAATTAATTATTTCATGTATAATAAACTTTTTAATTCACCTTGATAATATTTTTTCTAAAAATTAACTATTGTGTTATTTGAAATTTGTTAAAATTTAAATTAATTAATTTAAGTATGGAGCCTGATCTTTTAATTTCATATGTAGATTATTAACTAATTGATATTAACTAATTAACTATTTTTTTGCTATTAATATTGAAGAGATCAAAGTCTTTTTGAATACTACAGTGAAGTCCAACAAGTTTAATAATGATTGAGTATAAATGAAGATGATTGTTATATAAAATTAGGTGAAACAATAGTTTCATTATAATAAAAGCTTGTGGAGAAAATGTCTAAAAGGGAGAAGAAAGGTGTTTTCTTTGCAATGCAAACAGTTGAACAACATCAAGATGCATATTCTTAGCAATTTTTATTCAAATGAGAGAAGTGTAGATTCCCAGTTGTCTATTCTCTACTTTGGAGCATTCATCAGAATTAGCACGGGATAAATAGTTGTTCTTGGAAATCTAGCTAGTTATCAAAATCAAAGCTGCCCTTTCCTAAAAACACTCCCATTTGTAATGTCTGGCTGAAAGATGAATAAATGTATTGTATTTCTAATTGATTAATTACAGAAGTGTTGGGTCATTTATATAGACCAGTGCACATACATGGGATAAGAGAAAATAAAAACAAAATGATTACATAAGATAAGAACTATCTAAAGATTACAGATAAAGACTATCTAGAGAATACAGATAAATATTAGCTATAGTTATAGATATGATCATAAGATAAGGCAGTTAAAATCACATCTTATCACCCCCCCTCAAACTCAAGAGTACTAGTAATCATGAGTTTGTCTCAAAGATGTCAGAATTTTGTGGGAGAGAGAGCTTTGGTCAAAAAATCAGCAATATGATCAGTAAACAGAATATGTCAGATGTAGAGAGATTTGTTGGCAACTAAATCCTGAACAAAGTGAATGTCGATCTTAATGTGTTTGGTGTAAGCATGAGAGATTGGATCAGAAGCTAGAAGAGTAGCACCAAGGTTATCACACCAAAGAGTAGGTGTGATGTGACAGAAATTGACTTTCCCAAGAAGTGAAGTGATCTAACAAAGTTCTATAGCTATAAGAGCAAGACTATGATATTCTACTTCAGTACTAGATCGAGCAACAGAGGGTTGTTTCTTAGCACTCCAAGAGATGAGATTGGATCCAAAAAAGATGCAATAACTAAATGTAAAATGACAATCATCAAGACAACCAGCACAATCAACATCATAGTAAGCATGGAGATGGAGAGAGGATGATTTAGTAAACTAAATGCCATAAGAAGAAATAGAACAAAGATAATTAAGAATTCGTTTGACCGTAGTCCAATGGACATCAGTAGGACAATGCAAAAACTGAGAGACTTTATTGACAACAAATTGTATGTCAGGACGAGTGATATAAAGGTACTATAGGGTACCAACAGTGCTACAATACTTAGTAGCATCAGAGAGAGAGGATGAACATGATTTTTAGATAAAGAGAGGGCAGGAGTAATGGGTGAGGGTGCAAGTTTAGAATTATGGAGACCATTGTAAAAAAGGAGATATTTCATATAGGTTTCGAGTTGTTATGAATGACAGTGAAGAACCTGTAACCAAGATATCATAAACTAAAACAAAGGTTGTGTGACCAGAGGTGTTGTGATTAAACAAGAAAGTGTCAGATTTGGATGAAACAAAACTAAGATCAAGAAGTTTCTGACTTAACCTATAAAGCCAGGCTCGAAGGGCTTGTTTCAAGTCTTATAGAGCTTTATGGAGATGATAGACATAACGGGAATAGTTAGGATTTGTGAACCCAAAAGGTTGAGATATAAAAACTTGTTCTTGTAGATGATCATGAAGGAAAACATTGTTGACATCAAGTTGACGAATGGGTCAAGTATAATGTAGAGCAAGAGTAAGAATAATGCGAATGGTAGTGGGTTTAACAATAGGACTAAAGGTATCAATATAGTCAATTCCAGAAGTCTGATGATAACCTTTAGCCACTGAATGGAGCCATCAGGATTTTGTTTGGTACGAAAGAACCATTTACAACCAACAATATTGGCATTTGGCGGAGGACGAATGACAGTCCAAATATGATTGCGATAAAGAGCATTGAACTCATCAAGCATGGCTTGACACTAGTGAGGAAATTTATTATCTTGAGCAAAGAACGTGGGATCAGGGGTTGTAACAATTGTGGAATAAGTGACATACAGAAAATGAGCAAGGAAAACAGATGTGATTATATGAGCGAGTGACCATAGGATGAGAGGTCGGTGGTGGAGGAGTAAGGAGAAAACTATAGGAGAAGAAGGGGCATAATAATGATTAGACTAGAGTGAGGAGTAGTGAAAATCATGTTCAAAGAAACGCACATGACTAGAGATATAAATTTTTGGAAGTTTGAGGATCAAATTAACAGTAGCCTTTATACTTGGAGCAGTATCCTAGAAAGATATAAGGAGTTGATTTAGGTGTGAGTTTATTAGCATGGGTGGAGCCCAAAAAGGGACAACATATGCATCCAAAAACTCAAAGATGAGAGATTAGGTTTTGTGTGAAAGAGTATTTTTTGAGGAGACTCATAAGTGAGAATAGGTATAGATAGAAGATTAATGAGGTAAACAGTAGTGAACAATGCTTCATACAAAAAATTTTTAGGTAGAGAGGCATGCAAAAGGAGAGTAATTCATGTTTCAGTATTTGACAAGACCATTTTGTTGTAGAGTATAAAGACAAGAGATATAATAAGTGATGCCATGGGTAGTAAAAAATTGGGCTATGACACCATTGATGAGTTCTAGAGCTCCATGGCATTGAAAAGTTTTGATAGTGGTGGAAAAAAGGTTTCCAGTTATTATTTTTGTAAACGATCTAGAAGGGGGGTTGAATTGATCTTTAAAGATTTTTGTAATTTTCTACAACAAAATCAGAAGTTAATTAACAAAAAAACAATTTAATCAAAATTAAATGTAAAGAGTAGGGAGGAAGAGCAAACATTGTTTTTATAGAGATTCGGTGCTAAGACCTACGTCTTCTACCTAAGCTCTCACTTAGGATTTTGCAAACTACTTTATTGCACACTTTTTAGTTGAGTGTGAACTTCTTACAATACCACTTGATTTTCGGCTCAAGCTACCTTTACAACCGATTTGTTTTCCGGCACAAATCCTACCTCACAAGTGACCTTTCACTAATCACTCAAATTGTAAGAGAAATAAGATAAAGATTGAAGAACAAAGCTCAATACAATGGTGTAACAAGATAAGAGCAATAGTGAGCAAATATGGAGCAATAATGGTGTCTTTTGCTTATAGAACTTCAGTAGTTTCTTCCTTGATCATCCACTCTTATATTTAGAAGAAAATAGACGTTGGGAACCCATTCTAGCCGTTGTATAATTGTTATGACCGTTCCTTAATATCCTCCTTTCCATTTGTGACCAATTGACTTCATCAGAGTCAGTTCGCTATACTCATAAGTCGACTTGTCGTGGTGTGTAAGTCGACTTGTCACAACGATTTTCGTAAAATTTCATCTCCGCTCTTCTATAAGTCGACTTATGTAGTGTAAGTCGACTTGTATCCTTCGATAAGTCGACTTGTAGTCTAATAGTCGACTTGTGTTGTTCTCAATTTGATGTATAAGTCGACTTATGATGTACTAGTCGACTTGTGTTGTTCTCAACCTGACAGATCTTCATATATAAGTCGACTTATGATGTTCTAGTCGACTTATGATGGCTTCAACGGTAATATCCAATCCAATCTTCTATAATCTTCATTATTAAAGTCTCTAACAAGATGAAGATTATTTCCTTCTTGATTTCACCTTGATTTATGTCTTGCCAATTCAAGATTGATGTAGTCTTGATGTATTTGAATCCAAATTACCTTAAATAATTCCTTAACTAATTCTAGATATTTTATTATTATCAAAATATAAAGGGATTTAATTTGTCAACCACTATTAGTCCAACATTTACAACCCAAGACACCAAGTGCATCAACAACAAACTATCAACACAAAAAGACCAAAACACATAATCCAAACTCAAAATACTTAAGCTGCAGTCACTAGAACTAAAGAAGTAGACTGTAAGTTCTGTTGTTTTCCTTGTCCACAGTTAGGAATATCTTCGGTGGCATACCTTGCAAGCTATATCATCCGTAGGAAAAGGATTTCCCTCCGTTGACTCACCTGCCTCAAGGCAATGGGATTGGATTCACGTTTAAGGGTTAACATCAACAAAAAACCAATTTCGTACTAATAATGTCGATAATTATTGTTTTTAATTTACATAAATTCAAAGTATTCCTTTGTTTTAGCTTAAATTTCTATCTTCTATAAAGTTGTGAATTTTGAAAATTTCGGATATAATCTTATTATGTACACAATAGAATAAATAAAAGTTCTTAATAATTTTCTAAAACTAAGATTATTTTATTCTTATAATATGATTAATTTGTAAATATAATAAAATATTAATTATAAATCAATTTTATTATAATACTTGATTTTAATTCCTTTCAACAAATCCTTCATAAAACCAACTTTAGAAACATATATATCTAATATTAGTCCCATTTTATGTCTTAGATTTGACTATAAAATTTCTCAAACTTCATAATTGACTCCCAAATTATCTTTTTTTTCTTTAATTGTTTTTGGTATTATACTCACTAGATTTTGAAATATGTTGGTAATAGTTAGAAATTACAATCCTAAACTATATTTAGAATTATATATAATTAAATAATTAATATTTATAGATCAAGATTGTCATCTAACAATATATTATGATTGTCCTAATATTATAAATATCAAATTGGTTTTTATTAAATATTTTATACTAGATATTTCTGTATAATTTAATCATTTAATCAAACATATACTATGAATTTAGTATCCATTCTATTTAATACAATCATATTAATTCTCTAACAACAATAATTGATTATTTTAATTATTTTTAAGGTGACATTCTATTTTTGGACAAATAATTCTCAAATAGATAATAATTGATAATAATAGAATATTCTTCCTAATTATTTTAAGATGATAAATAATGTATTAATTACTCATCTGCTTCTATATAATTCATGCCATATCCATTAACTACTATTAAGTTCATCATGACATGGATATATCCTAAGCAATATGAAAATATAGCAATCCATATATTAGATATCTTGAAGATCTGAAGTTAAATGCTTAAATATTACTTATACAATGATCCCAGTAAACTTATTTTCTAATAACTATATATTTATTTAAATATTTTCCTATTTTAGGATGTGAGATAGACTATTTTTATATAACATAGCTTGTGCTAATATTTTCGCTTTATTAAAATTTACTTTTAATAAAATGTTAACTATAAACAATGACTGAATAATATATAAATGTTATCTAATTTTTATAATTACGGTCTCATCATACTTTCATTTATAAAGTATAATTATCCCTTGAGATTTATCTCATAATCTGATTAATTAAACAAATAAAACATAAGAATATTTTTAAGTAAATATTTTATAATTATACAATTAATCTATTAATTACAGGGCTTAATATTGAATCTATAAGTTGATTAGGAAGATAATAAATATTAAATTATTTCAAACTATAAAACTTTTATTTATTGTCTCTATTAATTAAGGATAACATTTGCATTTCCACCTAATCCAATATTTTAAACATAACGAATTGCCTGGAAAAAAAAAAGATATACCGAAGAGATGCTCTGGTCATACCAACAAATGTTTCATTTTTCCTTGTACAACCTTTAGACCCACGAGGCCACGACTCACGAGTTGTTTTTGGATTTCTTTCTCAGTTCTTTTTATTAAATGAATCCTAAATTACTACAATCTGTCAACGAAATTTAAACCTCAAGATCTTGCCTTGAGCAGTCCGTCTCATCAATTGAGTGATTGATGTGTTAGTGGCAGATTAAAACTTATATATCATAGCTTTTGATACTGATTCCATTTGCATGCAAATAGATAGAAGTAAAAAATTTGACGATTCTGAGAAGCAGGAGCTCTAGTACTCCAAAAAGCTGATATCCCAAGTTTAAAATCAGGGAGAGAGTACCAAAAGGAAGGAAGAAAATTAGAAAAGATAAAGTGTTGAACTAGAACTGCAAGCTCAAGTACGTTTTGGTCATTGGCATTCAAGTCATCAAAACCACAAACAAACAAATGGTACTCGGAAAAGAGAAAAAGATACAAAGGAGAATGCACTCTGCAAATGTGAAAGTAGACAGAAATAAGCAGTCCCTAGGGCTTCCTTTTTCTGTTTTAACTCTACAATAACTAATTAGTCTTTAACAGGGTTAGGTTGGTTTTTAGCAACCACCTTGCACCATGACTACTGAATTTACTCAAGTGAAACGTCCAAAGTCATAGTTTTCGCTTTGGTTGTTCTGTGCAATTGGGTACCTCACTCCAGCTGCCAGAACTCTCTGCTGCTCAATCTGTGTTCGAGACGAGAAATTCAAATACATAAATGTGTGAGACATATCCACCGGAAAGCAAGCTAAGTAAAAAGATAACAGAACAAAGGTATGTGGTATTAATATTACATGGAACAGTTCATGCATCTTGTCCTTGAGGTAGCAATACTCGTGCTCTAGCAGCTGCAAAGCTCTCAAGCACCTGAAAATTAAACCCATCCCAGAAATTTTAGTTATTCAATTGGAGGATTCATACTTTTAACAAATGGTATCTGCAGCATCAATTATGGAGTCATAATTTAGTAAAAGATAATATCTTTATCAATTATTATCTAAAAAATTTTAAACAACAACCCCATTAATCATAAATTAATGATTTAAGGTTCTTGAATTTATATATTCTCGTTGCTAATTTGTTTCAATTTCTATACTCACCGCCTCCCCCTATTTAAACATATTTTGGTCACATGTCTGATTTTAAATATAGAGAAAGGTCAGTTACATTAGGCCATTGGTTTTTCCGAAATACAACAAGAGGGACCTCTCAGTGTGTGTCTATTTGTAGACTCCTGGTCCAGGGTGGTAAAGCATGGGTGAAAAGTGAAACAAATAGTCGGAAGTGGGAGTGCAGCTCGAATAAAGAGGTAGGTGGGATGTTTGTGCTTCTTTTTTTTTTACCCTGCACGGTTGTTTTGCTCAGAAGCGGCCCGAAAGGCAACGCACACATTTCTGACTCTTTTGGCTCCAATGCTTGAGCTGCTTCCCATGAACTGATTCAAATGGCTTCCCATTTTCTTGTAATCCGAGAACTCTCTATCCATCCTGTCCCATCAATGATTGTCCATCATTAAGTATTTTCCCATCAAAATCTCCACTTTACACAAGTATACAGAGACCGACGAATTTATGAAAAACCTTTAATGTAAGTAGTTTTCGAAAACCAAAAAACGCCAAGACTTAAGAAAGCAACAGCCGGCGATATGTGAAAAAACGAGTGCTCGTGCCATGCATGGTTGCAGTGACAATTTTAAGAAACAGACACTAATTGGGGTATGATAAGTAGTTGAACATACGGGAATTGGATGTTTTCAAGGTAAACACTTCAACCAAAGGGAAATGATAGTGTTGAAAAAGATAAATAATCGAATTATAGAAACCAATCTCGACTCTCCTATATAAAAAGCATGTCTTAAGTGTGAAATTTAAAACAAGAAGAAAAAGTGATGAGTAAAGATTGTTACAGTAAGTTTCTAAGATTCCTTAACAGCTTGTCGGACTCATAGAAGTAGATGTTGACAACTTCAGATACGAAGTTCGGTGAGCTCTCATCTTGAAGCTGCTGGAGCTGCAAGAATTGCTCATCCAGCACACCCTAAACACGGCAACCAAATAACTCAAAAACAAGACTGAAAGAATAGAGATGCATGTTTTCTTGATTGGCAAGTCATTTGTTTTGATTTATTGGTAAACTTAAAAGAATTCATATAACTTGGGAACCAACAAATCCTTATGCATCTACGTTATTGTAACAAACTTATTATGAGTTTTACATTGAAATAAAAGATAGTTTACGGCAAGAAAGATGGTGATGATGATTACCTGGTGGAAGAGTAATGCCAGTAACCGGTTCATATCGGCCCACAATCGGTGCGGGTCCAAACCAAGCATCCACAGAGGCAGACCCGTTTTGGCTAAGTTACAGGATCAATCACAAAGAATGAAATGGTAAGAAATTGGGATGCTTTCTTGGAAGATAAAGTTTGTCTGAGAGTTTAGGGTTTATGCGGAGGTGCCAAACGTGACGAATGACGATACGTGGAGGGTTCGAAGTATTTAAAGAACGCTGGAGGATGTGGACCCCTACTTTTAAACACAGTTTTTATATTCGCACACCCAATTTAATATCGGTGTCTTATGCGTGTCAAGTTGAAGCATAAAAATGAAAAATAGAGGAGAGATGTAAATGTTATTATGAGAATTAGAAAGCATGGGATAAAATTCAAGCATAATAATGAAGTCAATTGAAAATGTAGATCCCATTTCTTGTCTTTTGAAAGAAAACTAAAGATAAAGATAAAGCATTCATTCCTTCCCCTCCTTTTGTTTCTTTTTCAAATTTGAGATATCCTTTTTGCTCGTGCTTTAAAAATGTTGTCCTTGAATTGAACACTTGTAATACAATTTAGAAAGGTGCTTGAACTAATATGGAAAGAAAAAAGAACTTGTGCTTAAATTTAAGAAACTTATAAAGAGGTCTCGCAAAGTTGCTTTAACTAAAATGGTAAGAAAATTAGTGATTCGTATTTGTCAACTAAGTTTGTACAGACATTTCTTCACTGTTGCTTTTCACATCCAGAATGATGATAAAGCCTCCATTATATAACACTAAAACAACTCTAAAACAGTCAAGTTCAAAGAACTTGACATGACAGAGGTTTAGAGTCAAAAAAAAGTTTGAACAAATCGCTCTTGCTACAGTAACAAATCGCTATTGCTACAGTAACGTCGTTTACCTCTTTCGTCCTTTGACACTCATCTGGCATTACCTTTGGGCAACCAGCTTGCCTTCGTTGTCTACCACCTATGAACTCCCGCCACTCCCCTCATACCAATGGGAGCACGACCAAGAAAGTCAGAATTCAAGAACACGAGGAGGATCCCCCGCCTTCAACGCTCTCTAAGCCACAACATCCCTTGAGCTATAGAGCAATCGTCACTGGGTCCGACACTGTAGAAGGCACCACACAAGCTATCGCTTGGCCAGAGGAAGAGCCTATTGAAACTTCAGAAGGCGACATCAAAATTGTGCAAGGCGATCACAGCTTAGGAGTGGAACTTTCCCCCACCTTTAAAACCAAGTTGGATCAACTCTGGACTAACGCTGTGGTGGTCAAGCTCCTGGGGCATAAACTAGGCTTCAACATACTACAGGATCGGCTTCCCTCCTTGTGGCACCCCAAAGGCTCGATGAAAATCGTAGACCTGGAAAACGAATTTTATCTCATCAAGTTCAAGGAAGAGGCCGATTTCATCCATACCTTAACACAAGGACCTTGGATTCTTGCTGGCCAAGTTCTGTTGGTGCAACCATGGGCGCCGGAGTTCCGCCCTTCCTCCGGCAAAATCACTCAAGTTGTTGCGTGGGTTCGCTTCCCTGATCTTCCTATTCCTCGTTATCACCCCTCCATCCTCACTGCCCTCGGCAATCTTGTCGGACGCACGGTGAAGATTGATTCCACCTCTCGACAAACTACCCGTGGTCGATTCGCCCACGTCGCTATCACGTTGGACCTCAGCTCCCCCCTCCGTTCGGTGGTTAAGCTAGACGGCGAACTTATTCATGTGACCTATGAAGGATTGCCCCAAATCTGCTTTCAATTGGACATGGTTCCGACGGCTGTCCTACTCACCCAGCATCTTCGCCAGGCCCCGAGACCTCTTCCCCTCCTCCACCATCATCGGCTCTTGCAGCCAGTAGCAACGCACCCGCTTTTACCGCAACTCCCGCAGCCGACTACTAGCCGTGGATGCAAGTCAGTCGGTGGGGTCGTCGGCCTCCTCCTGCCTCCACTAGGGGTAGACCCTCCCGGCCCACCCCCACACCTCCGAATGGCTCGCGCGAATTCAGATTCGCAACGCTCTTCGTCCCTGACCAGTCTACTCCTCCAACGTCTCCCCCTGCAACGGTCGAGACCTGTCCTTTCCCCGATTCCCCAGACTCGTTGGCTCCCAACCCCACGAACCCTCATTCCATCACCCAGCTGGTTACGCGTAACGATAGCCAATTGGGGGAGAACCAGGCATCCGAGGGAGTTAATGTCTCCCTAGCCAACACGACGTCGTCTGGACAGCAGCTTCCCCACCCATTGGCCAGGCCCCAGCAGTCTTCAGGCCCCTCCTCCATAGCCCATGTCCAGCCTAATCCCTCCCTACCAGCCCCTCTACCTCATCGACCCAGCCCAGTTGGCCCTCCTCACCAGATCCTCCATCGCCAAGCCCAGTTCCCGCAGGGCCCAACCTCGCCTCAGCCCAGTCCAGCCCACATCGCCCTCACAATCCCTTCCCACGTGGAAATAATCATCTCGCACTCCGCCCCTTCCATGGATCCCCAGGCTGCCTTGGATAGCGGCACTATGGATGTGGACCCGGGAGGCCCAACTCCCGACTCCCACTCGTCCCACCACAGCCCTGGACAGGAGGCAACCCCTCCCCTCCCTCCTGACCCACTCCCAGGACCACAGCTCCCCGTGGCCTCCGATACCGCTTCCGATATCCATATGACATATCTCAGCCTCCACGATCCAGAACTGACTCCCACCGGAGTCCATTCTACCGCAGTCTAAATTGTCAGTTTCCCCTGATTTTATGATGATATTTATCTGGAATTGTCAAGGAGTTGGAGGTCGGTCCTTTAAGCCCATCATAAAGAATTACCTCCGTACCCACAAACCTCGGCTTGTTGTTCTGGTCAAACCTCGTATTAGAGGTGATCGTGCGTTGAAAGTGATCCAGTCCCTCGGCTTCACCCACTCCTTTCGGGTGGAAGCCGAGGGGTATTCGGGCGTGGCATCTGGTTGCTCTGGCACGATGACCTTATCGTCAACATTCGGCTTGCTCACCGCCAATTTGTGCATGCTAGCATTCAATGGGATCACTCCACTTTTGAGTTCACGACCATCTATGCTAGCCCTACTTATGCCTTACAGAAGATCTTATGGCACTATCTACCTTACCTAGCGAGCCTCACTACCCAGCCCTGGCTTCTTGGAGGAGACTTCAATGCCAAACTAGACAGCGGGGATAAACGAGGCGGCTCTCGTCTCTCCACTGTTGTCAATCCTCACTTTCGGGTTTGTGTGCATGCGTGTCACCTCCAGGACCTCGGCTATGTAGGTCCAAAATTCACGTGGCGGAGAGGGCAGGTTCAGGCTCTTTTAGATCGTGCCTTCTACTCTACCTCTTGGACCTCCGTTTTTCCCGATACCAATGTCCATCATCTCCCTTTTTTGAAATCGTATCACTGGCCCCTTCTTATCACCTTTCCAGACCGTGTCCGCCACCCACCGGTACGCCAGCCCTTCCGCTTTCAATTGACTTGGCTCACCCATGCCAGATTCGATCAATTGGTAGCTGAGAACTGGCCCCACAACCCTTTGGACCTTCAAGGTGCGTTCCAACATCTTTCAGCCACGCTCCTTCACTGGAACACTACCATTTTCGGTAACATTTTTCATCGTAAAAAAGTACTCATGGATTAGTTGGAAGGCATTCAACAACCCTTGGAAGAAACAGAGTCGCCCTCCCTCCACGATCTCGAGGCCTATCTGCGGACTGAACTCGACTACGTTCTCACCCAAGAAGAGCTCTTCTGGCACCAGCGCTCTCGCAACCACTGGCTCACCCATGGGGACCGGAATACCTCTTTCTACCACGCTATCACTCGTACCAAACGTCGTCAAACGAGAATCACATCCCTATCTGACGGGGACGGTGTCGAGTGTATTACCCCCTCTTCCCTCCACGGTTTAGCACAACGACATTTTGAGGCTTTATACCTTGGCAACAGTACCTCCCCCCTACTTGGACTCTTCACAGCCCTTTTCCCCCGCTCCCGCGGATTGCCCACGATGATCTCACCCGCCTTTTAAGCTTGGAAGAAATCAAGACGACTTTTTTCACCATGGCTCCAAATAAAGCCCCGAGTTTCAATGGCTTCACCGCGCTATTCTACCAGTCTCAATGGGACACTGTAGGCCCTTCGGTGGCGGGCTTCCTCCAACGGATCTTCCGCCACGACATCTGGGACTCCGAACTAAACCTTACCATGTTGGTGTTCATTCCAAAAACCCCATCCCCGGCTACCATTTCGTAGTTTCGCCCTATCGCTCTATGCACTGTTTTATACAAAAGTCTCACCAAGATTATCGTGAATCGGCTCAAACCTTATATCGCGGATCTTGTTGCCTCCACCCAGTGTAGTTTTATTCTGGGGCGTCTTATCACCGACAATATCATCATCACCCAAGAAGTCATCCATTCCATGAAGAGGAAATCTAGGCGTAAAGGACTCATGGCTATCAAAGTAGACCTGGAAAAAGCTTATGATCGCCTTCATTAGGCTTTCATTCAGGACACTATTCTCGATGTGGGCCTCCCGGCGGAATTGATTACTCTCATCATGAAGTGCATCACTACGGTCTCTCTCCAAGTCAATTGGAATGGGGAATTAGGAGATGCCTTCACTCCCTCCCGCGGTCTTCGCCAGGGGGATCCTCTCTCCCCATACCTCTTCGTTCTATGCATGGAACGGTTGGGACATGTCATCACCCAAGCTGTGTCCCACGGCCGTTGGCTCTCGATCAAATTAAGTCGGACTGGATCGCCCCTTTTGCACTTATTCTTTGCAGAAGACCTCATTCTCTTCGTCGAAGCACTACAAGAAAAGGAGGCCTTTTGCGTCGTTTCTAAAACGTCGGTAAAGGAAATTTACCGTCGTTGAAAACTATCTTCGACGTCTATTTAGACGTCGCAAACAACGTCGTGGAAGGTAGGTAAGCATTGGTGATCTACGACGTCTTTTGTAACACGTCGTTGAAGGGGCAGATATTCTTCGACGTTTAAAAAGACGTTCGGAAAAGTTAACACATTTTGCGACGTCTGAAGTAGACGTCACAGATTGAAAGTAGCAATTTACGACGTGCATGAAGACGTCGATAAAGGATTGTTATGTCGACGTTTAGAAGACGTCGATAAAGGGTTGTTATGCCGACGTTTAGTAGACGTCGATGAAGGATTGTTATGCCGACGTTTAGAAGACGTCGTTAAAACTCTCTTTCTACGACGTCTCCTTTTGTAGACGTCGTAAATTGGTTAATAATTAATAATTAACAGAATATTTATATAAACTAATTTTGCAAAATTAATTATTAATCAATTTGAATTAATTATTTGTGTAAATTTCAATTTCCGAATAAAAATTGAATTTA
>JANJEY010000001.1:38235467-38246962 GCA_024703695.1 Erythroxylum cataractarum | reverse complement strand
CAACGACGTCTGTATCCAACGACGCCGAATTTTGCCACCTCTCCTGACGTCTATGAAGACGTCGCCAAAGCCCCCTATAATTCACGACGTCTTAAAAAAAGACGACGCGAATTGTGTCTTTCTGTTGTAGTGAAGCCTCGATCGACCAGGTGCGCGTCATATGGGAGGTCTTGACCTCTTTCTGTGACTCGTCTCGAGTGAGAGGGGCTAAGTCGAGATGTTATTTTTCCGCAACGTCTCCCCCACCACAGGTCACACCCTCAGTACCGCCTTAGGCTTCTCTCGTACTACCGATCTCGGTCGGTACCTAGGTGTTCCTATCCTGCATCAACGAGTTAGCAAACACACATACCAGCACATCCTCAATAAGGTCCACCAACGGTTATCTAGCTGGTCGGCCAAACTCCTTTCCTTTGCTAGCCGGATCACTCTTGCCCAATCGGTTTTGACCGCTATTCCGAGTTACACCATGCAGACAGTCCGCTTACCTCGCAGTCTGTGCGATGAGGTGGAGAAAGTCATGTGCCAATTTTTGTGGGGTTCGTCGGGTGAGCACAACAAACTCCACTTAGTCAACTGGGCGGATGTTTGCCAACCGAAGGATTTGGGAGGCCTCGGTTGGTTGAGCCTTGGTCACTTCCCCGCAAGCTTTGTGGGTTCGCGTGCTCTCTGATAAATATAAATTTGACGCAACCCACATCTCTCCCTCCCTGCCAAACACCAGGGGCTCCATGGTGTGGCGCAGTATACAGGCCACCTAACACATCGTCTACCACGGAATGAAATGGATGATCGGTGATGGCACTCGCACGCGTTTCTGGCTCGATCCTTGGATCGCTGGCACTGGACCGTTGGTTTCCCACTCCTCCCCTCCTATTTATTCCCGAGTCGCAACTCCACCTTTGCGTCTCCCACTTCGTGGATTCTACTGGCAATTGGAATTGGGCTGCCTTCCAATCCTGGCTACCCTCCCCGATTTCTCGCCTCATCGTCGGCACGCTCCCGCCTAAACCATTTCTTGGGCCTGATAGACTGGTTTGGGGTGCTTCCGACAATGGCCTTTTCTCCATTGCATCCACCTACTCCATGCTTCAGGAGCACGATGTCGCGGTACCTCATGGGGTTTGGCAGGCCATTTGGCAATGGTCGGGACTGCAGCGAGTCCGCTCATTCCTTTGGCTCCTTGCGCATGACATATTACTAACGAACCAACATCAGGCCCGGCGGCCTTTCACGACGGACAGTTCGTGTCCTCATTGCCCCTCTGAAGAATCCTCCATCCACGTGATTCACGATTGTCACAAGGCTCGTCGAGTGTGGACCGCGCTTTGGCCCCAACTCACTGCGACTGAATTCTTCATACAACCTCTTCGAGATTGGATCATTTCTGACCTCCACCATCACCACCACCCTCTAGGCCACGATTGGGCCGTGCTGTTCGAAGTCATCTGCTGGTTTCTTTGGACATGGAGGAATAAGTCTATCTTTGACCTTCACTTCACTTGGCCTTCTTCTCCTGATTTTTTAATTTTGTCTTACGCAGATCAACTCCGCATAACTTCGGAGAGGCGCAGCCGCTATGACCCTAGCCTTAGGCCTCGTCAGGAGATCAGCGTCAGCTAGACCACGTCGCTACCGGGCTGGGTCAAAATCAATACCGACGGGGCCAGCAATCGGTCCATCTCCCTGGCCACAACCAGTGGCCTCATCTGTGACAGCACAGGGCATTGGCTAGCTGGCTTTGCCCAGAACCTCGGTTGGTGCAATCCAAAGTCTGTCGAGCTCTGGGGTGTTTATACCGGCCCCTTCCTTGCCTGACGTCTCGGCTTCCACCACATAGAGTTGGGGGTTGATTCGACAGCGGTGCACCAGCTCCTGTCTTCCTTGGGTTCCCGTACGCAAGTGGTAGGCCCTATTGTCGCGAGCATCCGCGAACTGTTTCACCGTAATTAGACTGTTGTCCATCGGCATGTTTACCGAGATGGCAACAGAAGTGCTGACTGGCTTGCCACTCACGCTGTAAATTTTGATGTAGGCGTCACTTATTTTGATACTGCACCTATAGGGTGTCATCGCTTTTTCCTTGAGGATATGTCGAGAATTAGTTTCCCTAGACTCCTTTTGTAATATGTTTTGACAGTTTCCTTTTAATAAAAAAGAAAACACTTACCAAGACGTTATTCTATTAGAAAAACAACGGTCATGTTCATTTGATGACAAATTAATTTATGTTGATTGGTATTAAAGAAAAAAATTCACTAAGTTTGTGTTCTAATGGATAATATCTCCGATCTAGATCTTACTTAGAAATACTTAACATGTGACAAGGCTGTAGAGACGAGTCTCTCTACAGTACAACAACAACAATTTTACATATTTATAATCTAAAGTTTGAACATGTGAAAAGATGATTTGATGGGTTTCTAAGTAAATATTAACAACAAAGGAGTGAAATGTAAATAAATATTAAATTTCAGAGTAATCTAATACTTTTTTCCTAATTTCAATTTCTTCAACTGTAAACTAACTTTAATAACTTCCCATATTCTTTTACAAAAACATGAGAATGAAATTGCACAAATCTACAATTAATGCCAGAAGAGAGAAGACTGTAGACGACATATCTATATGATACCATGGTATTTTGGATTACTTCAATTTTCAGAAAAACTTATATGTCAAAATAATTGTGTTAATGGTGAATTGTAAGCAGAAGCATAGCTTTTCAGAAGTTAAAGTTTTGTTTGTATTGGTTCTCCACACTTCTTTTTAGTTTTTACTACATTTATTCATAACCAGCGTGACTGAAATCCTTGGTGTGAAACCAAAAGAAGAAAGCAAAACCCACGCGCCGCCGTTGGGAGTGTAATATGAAATGTTCCCTTGGGAGACAAGGGGCGTGCAAGTGCAACGAGGGTCTAACCGAGGAGAATGTGGGGCATCGGCCAAACATGCCCGCCGAAATACACAGAGTGCAAGGTTAAAATGACCTGCCGTCCTTGTACCCGGTCACCTCGCGTGCGGTCTGTCTGATTTCGCCAGCGTCAGTGTCGGTGCTTCACCCTGTCCCAACAACTGCCCGTAGTCAGTTACTTGTCAGTCACCTCACACCCATGAGGTCGTTAAATAGTTATATTATTACAAATGGGGACAAAAAAAAGGTGAATGTAACAGACATACATTAGAAATATGTTGCCCTTTATTAATCAATTAATTAATATTACTTCGTCATGCTGAGGCCAACCTTTTTGCCCTTTGCAACTTTTTCTGACTTCGCTGTCCTTTTCTCGAGGAAAATGTTTTTGAGTATGGGTGGTGGGATAAAAGGAAAATAAACCATGGATGAGAAGGAGAGAGCCCGATAAGCGAGGATAGTACCAGGAGGTGAGACGAGATGAAAAGTTCGGTGGATACGTGACACAATGGGTAGTGCTTCGTTTTGTCTTCTTGCTGTATGATGACGTACTAAAGAGATGATGAGACACGACTTTTCAGAAAGGCCTGTGATGCCATTTAGACTTTGATCTTTGCTTGGAAAAAAATATTTCACAATGTTTGAGGTCTATAATTTTGATTTGAGATTGGATTAGTTGGTAAAAATCGCCGGACTATAAATTAAAAATGTCTTCATTTACTAACTTAAAATTTTGATCATAATAATATATTTATATTTACAATATTTTAAAGTACATATATTTGGAGTATTATTAATATAACAAAACAAACGAACCAATTCTATAAAGTGAAGTGGTGCTATATATGTACATTGTTTAACCTTTTTTTCCTTCATTATTTTATGTGAATTTGAGGCCACCCAAGAGGCGTTGTTAAGAAGCTTTCTGTTCTTCCAAACCGTACAAAGCTTTCACGAGCTAATCAAACTAGATGTTGGGCATGTTCATCGTGTTTCTACATATCTCGACAAACTAACTTCAAACAAAGGCGTGCTTTCGTTGAACGTGAACAATACATGGCTCTATCATTCGTTCTATGATGTTTGTACAGTTAGGTTATGTTTAATTAGACGTAAAATTTTTAATGGATTGTGATAATTTATAACGGAGATGTAAGATTTTTAATAGAATATAATAATTTATAATAAAATAAAATAAAAATGAATGCTATATTAAAAAATTGTTATCTGAGAGGAATAAAAGTGTCCATAATATAATATAATAAAATATTTTTTGAAAGAAGAATTTATAACGTAATATAGTAAAATATTGTTAATTATTTTACTTTCCATTCTAAACGTCTCAAATCAGAAGTTACTTATTTTATTGTTTATGATAGAATGAGATGTAATGTAAAATAATTCCATTCCATTTCATTCTATTATAAACCTTCATTTCAAATAATAGAATAATATTATATTTTATTCCATTCTACTAATAACCACTCAAACAAACATAGCCTAAAAGTAAACTTTCTTGCCTCTTATGAGTAAGGAAACTTATTTGAAAGTAAATAAATTGTAGCCAGTAGCCGGGCAACATTCTCTTCCTACATTAGTGATCATGGTAAATTAATTTAGGGAGAGAGCATGCAATAGGGTGATGCAAGCATAGAGCATACTCTTGAGTATTGAACCTTAAAATGCATTATTTAGAGGAAGATGGCACTTTTAGAGAAGCGTTTATGCCTATGTAATTAAAGAACTCACAGTATTTAATTTCGAGCATAGACTTCATAATCATGCTTTTACCTCTCGTGCTTATGTACTGCACCCATTATCTATTGAAAACAAGAAATATTCTTTTTGTCCTATTCATATGATATGTTAATTCCCATCTTTTCGCTTTGATATTCCAAATGCTGGGGTCAATTTGCCTTATTTAATTTGTTGCCTCCTCTAGTTTAGGTTCAGTAGTTCCAGTAATGTCACATTATGTACTTAATTTTATGATATCAAGTGAGTGACTGCCAAATGAATGCGAAATGTGAGGAGTGGTTGTGCGATGGTATGGTTCAGGACTCATCGCTCGAGATGGCCATAATGTCTGCTTCTACTCTTAGATTAGGTATTAGGATTTCTGTAACTCCTGGATGTTCTTGATTGAGCTGATACTTTGTTAATAATTTCTTTTTTCATTTTCCAGTGCCGTCAGCGAACACTGTGGATAAGTTAAGGATTTTCCTTATTGTTATAGTTCCCAAGTTTACTGGCTGACCTTGCGGCATGGCTGCAAGTTGGGAATGTTTTATAATATACTGATATATGGCAGATTTATTCTTTTAGACGCCGGGTTCATAATGAAAAAAATCACAAATCCATTAATTATGGTTGTAAAAGTAAGAATTAGGTTTCAATTCTTTTTCCTACATTTCTCTTTTTTTTTTTTAATCCAAGCCCATGAACTAAATCTCGTCGGAGTTCACGCATCACTCTTAACTCAAGATGTAGTTCTTTTTGGTTCATTAAAGGGTAATTTGGTTTATGAGTTTTGGAAGAAATTGATAGGTAAATAAAAAATGAGTGGTTGGATGTTGATTATTATTATAGGGTGAATAGTTTGATATCTCACTTTTGGAAAATCTTCCATACCTTCTACTTAGAAGTGGAGGAATGAAACTCATTTCGGAATAGTAACTCTTTTTATAAAATATTTTTATTATTAATTAATTAAAATATAATTAATTTATTAAAATATAATTTATTACATTAATAATATTAATTAAATAATTACATTATAATTAATAAAAATATAATTAATTAGTCACAATATAATTAATAAAAATACATTTCATTCATTAATTAAAATATTGTAATTAATTAATTAATTAATTAATTTAAATATAATTCATTAATTAATTAAATTATTGTAATTAATTAATTAATTATAATATAATTATTAATTAATTACATTATAGTTATTTTAAATATTATTATTAATTAATTAAAATATAACTAACTAAAATGTTATTATTCATTAATTAAAATATTGTAATTAATTAATTAACTAAAATATAATTAATTAAAATATAATTCATTCATTAACTAAAATATTGTAACTAATTAATTAATTAAAATATAACTAATTAATTAAAATACAATAAAATAAAATACAATTAATTAAAATATAATTAATTAATTAAAATATAATTAATTAATTAAAATATAATTCATTCATTAATTAAAATATTGTAATTAACTAATTAAAATATTTTAATTAATCAATATATTGTAATTAATCAATTACAATATAATAAATTAAAATATAATAAATTAAAATAATTAAAATATAATAAATTTCTCAATATTTTTTACAAACCAACCACTATCAATGGTAATGGTAATCATTAATTCTTTTTAACTAACCATCATAATTATAATAATAATATACATTTTTATTCCTTACTATATTTATTCTTATTCTTATTACCATTCTCTCCAATCGCCCCCTGAAGTATTTAAGTGCTCTCTCTGAGAATCTACACGGAATATCATCAAATGCTTCTGAGTTGTCAATGCATACGTAAAGTAATAATAAAAAATTTAAAGCAAAAATCAAGAAATCCTTTTTAAGATATTGAGTGTGCACAATAGTTCAATTGCACCACTAACGAAATTAAGCAAAAAGATACAACCCCAAAATTCCAGGAAGATTGCCTAGTTTCAATTCCAATATACAGAAAGTAGGAAGAGAACACTTGAATCGAGTGGTGATTTAAAGGGTGGAAAGCTTGAAGTGGTGGAGAGTTAGCTGCTTTCAACAACTTGGAATTTTTTTTGAAAGAGAAATGTTAGGAATTAATCGTGGTTTAGCTAATCAAAACAAAATACTTGAAGGGAAAATATTTTTTCTACAAGCTTCAAGATTAAGACTTGGTCAATTACTTATTCAAATTGAATATGTACACTTAGGTGTATATTAGTTGTCATTTGACTAAGTCAAATACTTAGCAATTAAGTCATATGCTTAGCTATATAAAAATTGTATTTTGCTAGGATTTTTGGTATGTATGAGTTGTCAGTAGCTAGAAATTTCTTGCTTCAATCATGTGCTAAGCTCTTTTATGACATTATATATAGTGGTTTGGTATTCCTTTGTGTGTGAAAACAAAAAGGTATGTAAAGAGAAAATTGAGTATTAGAAAATAAATCAATTATAACAAGTTGATTGTGTTGTAAAAGGTTATAACAAAGGCCAAGATTAAAAAGAGTGTTGTCTCTTATATTATTAAAGTTCTTTGTTGACTGTTTTGTCTTTACTCTATTCCATACAATTATTTTAGGAAATTATTGCTTGAAATTTCCCTAAATTTGGTGTGATAGCTAAAGGTTCGTGATACATCAAATATGAGAGGAGAGAATCAACAACAAATATAACCGATGCAGACACAACAAATTCGTCCACATGTACAATCAACAATTTTCAAATTTGATGGCTAAAATATTTTCCAATGTGGAAACATATGATGTAATTATGTTTAAGAAGTAGTGGTTACGGAGAAATCTTGGAAAAAGATTTTAATGAAACAAAAGAAACAACATTAGTTGTAGAAAGACAACAAGTGAATCGTGACCGCTTATTCAACAAAAAAGCTTTGTTCCTAATTTGTCAATCAGTTAAGTTGATAGTTCTTGAAAAAAAATTCCATGCCAAAACAACAAAGGAGGATTGAAATATTTTAATAAATAACATAAGAAGGTGCAGATGCAGTGAAATGAACACGATTATAAGGACTAAAAAGGTAGTTTGAGTTAATGGAGCAAAGTCAAGATGAAATTATTCGTGATTATTTTTCACGAATTGATAAGTTGGTGAGTGAGATGGAAAACAATGGTGATTAAATTGTAGAGAAGGAAATCATGGAGAAAATCATGCATACTTTAACAAGTTGATACGATTATGTAGTGACTACCATTGACGAGTCCAAAGATCTTAACACGATGACACTAAATGATCTTCAAGCATCATTAGAGTTATGTGAGATGATGAAGAATGAAATAATAGGCAGCATAATTAAGCAAGCTTTAAAAACTCAATCAAATTTAAAGAACACAATGTTTCCAAGAAAAATAGAGAACAACCAAAGAGGTCAAACTTTAAGAAATGAGGGACAAAGCTAGTTCTAATCAAAGAACAACATGCAACTCATTTCAAAATAAAACAACTATGCAGTGCTATAAATGGAAGAAGCATAGGCATCTTCAGTTCAAGTGAATGTCATATATTCAATGCCATAACTATAAGAAATATGGTCACTATAGTAGAGACTGTCATGCCAAAGTAGACAATGATCGAAAAAATTATGCTAAAGTGGTTAAAAATGATGATAGGAAAAAAACGTGTTAGTGACTAGTCATACTATTATTGATAACATTGACTATCAATGGTTGTTGGACACTGATTGTAGTAATAATCTAAGAGGAAAAAAGGATGTATTTTCTAACTTGAATGAGAACTTTCAAACCACATTCAAACATAGAGACAATTCAACAATTGAAGCTCTAGGAAAAGGAAAGATTGCCATCAAATTTAAGGATGGATCGCTAAATTTTATTTTTGATGTATTTTTTGCACCAATTACTTGTCAAAATCTTTTGAGCATGGGACAAATAGTAAAGAAAGGCTATGATTTGCATTTTACCAAGCAAGGATGCACAATCAATGATGTAAAGATGGGTTTAATAGCAAAACGAAGTTGTTAAGAAATATTTTATTTCCAATGGATGTCAAGTATGATACTTTCTTGTGTTGTAATATTGCATTCGTAGATGAAACTTTGCTTTAATACATGCGACTTAGGCACTTTAACTTTAGAAGCATCAAATTTTTAGCAGATAAAAAATGGGTTATCAGCTTACCTGTCATTAAACTTCTTGGCCAACTATGTGAAGCTTGCATTATGGGAAAGAAACATTGAGATCTATTTCTTAAAGGATGTATTTGGAGAGCTAAGAGTTCACTTGAGCTAGTGCATTCAGACTTGTGCTATGTAGATGGCCCTTTAGGTGAAGGTAATAAATACTTTATTACTTTCATTGATGATTTCAGTAGAAAGACATGAGTTTATGTCTTAAAGCAAAAATTTGAAGCATATACAAAAGTTATGAATTTTATGACATACATTAAAAAAACAAAGTGGCCATGCTCTTAAAGTTTTACGAACTGATAGAGGTACAAAGTACAATGTTTTGATGATTTCTTGAGGAAGAAAGGAACTAAACATCAATTGATAGTTAGATATACTCCTTAACAAAATAGAGTGACGAAAAGGAAAAACATAACTATAATGAATATGATAAGAAGTATGCTGCATTGTAAAAGGATGCATAAGGTTTTTGGGCAGAAGCTGTGGCATTTGTTGTTTATATTTTAAATAGGTGTTCAGTTAAAAGTGTTTATAATAAAACATCAGAAGAAGTACGGAGCAGGTGAAAACCAAACCTTAGTCACTTGAGAGTGTTTAGTTATATGGTATATGCACAAGTACTTAGAGAATTAAGAAAGAAACTTGATGATAAGACAAAAAAGCAATTTTCTCAGTTATAGTCAAGAAACCATTGGTTACAAGCTGTACAGTCCAATCACTCAAAAGTTAATTATTAGTCGAGATGTTACATTTGATAAAGATGGAGTATGGGATTGGTCAGACAAAAAAAGGGGATCATCATCAGTACAAGTGACAATAATTAAGGAAGTTGAACCATTTGATCAAATAATTGAACAACCTCATAGTGATGAGCCAACTTCAACAGAAAGATTTGAGGAGTCAACTTCGTCTCTATCATCGCCACGTAGATATCCTGCTATTGATTATTTTGAAGCATTTGCCCCAGTTTCTAGATTGGATACTGTGTAGATGATTATTTTTATTACTGCTAAAAAAATTAGAAAATGTTTCAAATGATATCAAGTCAACATTCTTAAATGGTGTACTTGAAGAAAAGGTTTATATTGATCAACCAATAGGCTATGTGAAACAAAGAGATGAAGATAAAGGCTACAAATTGAAGAAGGCACTATAGGGATTAAAACAAGCACCAAGAGCATGGTACACTCGTATTAATACCTACTTTTTGAATAATAGATTTTAGAGGTGTTCGTATGAACATGTTTTGTATATCAAAACCAATAAGGATGGAGACATCACAATTATTTGCTTATATGTGGATGACTTAATCTTTACTGGCAATAATTGTAAATTATTGGAAGAATTTAAGGAGGCCAAGCTGTGGCGCAATGCTTCAAGGCAAAGTAGGAGGCAGAATCTAAAGGAGTCACGACTACTGTCAACTAAGGGGTAATGGCAAGAGAATTGTCTGTATCATAATTGCGTAAAGTGACAAAGGGAAATGCGGATTCATTAAATTGGACATTACAAGCAAGGTAAATTCAGCCAGAGCTGACGTCAAAACACTTATATCCCAAATGGTGATCACTATAACCCATGAAAACACATTAACAACTTCGAAAACTAAATATGTGTTGATTATACGGGCGGAGGAGGGGATATACAACACACCAAAAGACACGTAAAAAATTATAATCCGGGGTCTTATGATAGAGCATTTGAAATGGAGAGACATTATTGAGGACATGAGAGGGCATATGATTAATAAAAAACACAGCTGGTTCTATAGCAAAATGCCAATATTTGAGAGGACAAGAAACATGTTTTCACAAGGTTAAACAAGTATCAATGATATGGCAAATTTTACGTTCAAACGAACCATTTTGTCCGTGTGTATGAGGACATGAAATATGATGAAAGATACTTAATTTTTGGAAGTGAATTCACCTCCACCATCACTTTGAAATTCACGAAATTGGGTGCCAATTTGATGCTCAATAAGAGCTTGAAATTGAGGAAAGATATTTTTAACATCGCTCTTATGACGTAGAACATATATCCAAGTGTATTTTGAGTAATCATCAATAAATAATAGAAAACAAGAGTGGCCATTGGAAGATAACAATGGTGCAGGTCCCCATAAATCCGAATGGACTAATTGAAGTGGTGGTAAGCTAGAGTGATTAGTACTAGGTAGAGAAAGACATGTAGTTTTCTCATACAAGCAAGAATTGCATTTATTTTGTGAAGCAACAGTATAAGATAATGAAAAGGAAACAATTATTTGACAACAAGTAGAAGTACTGGGATGTCCTAAGCGAACATGTCATTGATCAAAAGATAATTTATTTTCCATGAATGCCATTAGAGTCGGTTGCACAGTGCTGCAAAACTTGTAGACTCTATCTTCAGCCCGACCTTGTAACATTGGAGCCTTTATACTCTGATCCTTCATAAGAAAATGAGTTAGGTTAAATTCAAAGAAATAATTATTATCTTTAGTGAATTGGTTAACAGAAAGCAATCGTTTCGTAATATTGGGAACATGAAGCATATTGGTAAGTTTAAAGAGATGATTTTGAGAAAGCAATATGGAAGAACCAGTATGTGAAATTAGTAAACCTTGACCATTACCCACAATGAGATTATCCAAACCTTTGTACTCTTCAGCAATGCTCAACTGACTAAGATCA
>JANJEY010000001.1:38087001-38104900 GCA_024703695.1 Erythroxylum cataractarum | reverse complement strand
TGATTTCTTAAAAAGTTTTGAAATCTATCGTTTCTCCAAACTAAGCATGCTTTCTTTTTCCGATCCAACAATATGAAATAAGGTTCAAAGAGACATAAGAAGAAATGACACTCATAAAGAAAAAGAATTTAGCATTTAAATCCTAATCAAGTAAAGAGAAATAGACATCAACTAGTGAAATCAAAGAAGAAAACATTAGTTTACTCACTAAAAAATTTAAAAAGTTCTTGAAGGATTTCAAGGAAGGTAAAAATGATTTAAAATACAAATTCTTGAATATTACTTGCTTTGAATGTAGAAAACTCAGTTATATAAAGTCACAATGTCCTCGACTCAAAGATAATAAGAAGCATAAGAGGAGTTATAAGAAGGAGAAGAAGGGGAAAAACACTTAAAGAATTATTGGGATAACACAAGTGAATCTGCAAGCGAGCATTCAAAAAAAGAGATAGCTCATATGTGTTTTACTATTGTGGACAATAATAAGATAACATCCAATCTTAATTCTCGTGATAATGATAGTGAAATTGATTTGGCAAATAATGAATTAGTGGAGAGCCTTGAAATCATGAGCATGAAAAAGAAAAACTATCCTCCAAACTCAAAGAGGCTCAAAAGAACCTAGATGAATGCATGAGTGAATGAAAAGATGAAAAATGAATTTTATAACTTTAAAGTATCAATCATGACTTAGATGCATTAGGGCGTAAGAATGAAACATTGAAAGAGAAGATAGATTTTTTTAAGGACATTTTGTCCAAGTTTACTAAAGGGAGTGAAAAACTAGAAAATATGTTTGGCATTTAAATGAATTCAAATTATAAGCATGGAATAGGATATAACCATGGAAGTTAAGTTAAGGCAATTCCAAAATAACATTTATCAAGAAAAAAATATTTACATAGTAAAAAACTATTGCCTAATGTGATAAACAAGTATAAAGCATCCACATCTAAGCATATGCATGCACATTCCATATCCACTATGATTAATCCTAAAAGCAAGTGTCATGATTTTATATATGACTCACAACCTAGGTATAGAGTTTAATACTATCAAGTGAAGAATAGGTATAACTTCTATGATCATAAGCAAAACCATGCACACCCTTTTAGGCATCAAAGGAGCATATATCAAGCTTTCATTCATATTAGGCATCACACATATAATCATAGGACATTTAACAACCATAGGATAACATTTAACAACTTTAATATTCAAAAGAAGATTCCATATTATGCATATAGACAAATAAGTCTGAGAAATGCATATATGCATTATCATCATCACTTATATAAGATGGTAAGTCATTTTTGTAGTAAGTATGGACATGTTGATAGATTTTTTTTTCTTAAACAAAGAATTTTAAGCAAACCTTTGAAAGTGTGGGTTAAAAAGAAGAATAAACCTAACAACTAAGGAAATAAGTTTATTTGGGTTCATAAAATACATCGATTACCTTGGTTTGTAAGGCTAATAAAAAAGAAAGAGCAAATGGTGTGTAGTAGAGACAACAATTATTGAATTGAGTATTATAAGGGATTTCATGCATTTTATAATGATGAATCTAATCTTCTTACCTTCAAGAAATTTTATAAGATGTTGTTGTACAATGTTCAGAATTTAACCACTAAAGATATTTTGAAAGAGACAATTATTAAACCAAGTGTGAGAGATGAGAAGCCTCTAATGGACTATAAACTTAAGTTGAATATTCATTTAAATCTCTCATAAGTATTGTTTAACATGACGTAATTATTAGTTCATAATTTAAAAATATGTGATAAATAGCATTTAGGTGGCAATTTGAGTATAAATCCTTAGTGATGATTGTTTAGGTTTAAGTTATACAAAATGAGGACATTAAGATAGAATCTATATTAATTGGATTATTATTTATCTAAACTCTTAAATAAGGATAAATTTTACTGAATTAGAAGAGTATTAGGTATGTTTGATGGAAACTCTATATGATAAAGATCCCTTTTTTCCCTTGATTGAACTTGTGAGTTTAAAGTCACTTCTAAGGTCTTTGATAATTCTATATTGACATTACCATAACTCATTAAGTGTTCTTTTATGTTTAAATTTAAGTTTTGAAAAACAATTTAGCTTTCTAAAACACACCAATCAACAAATATCTTAGTACAGTGGACCAATATAAACAAAAACTATGTTTTCTATCTTTTTAGTGAGTTTTTTAAATATTTACTTGCTTGTCTAGTCACTTAAACAGCCACACTGGTTAAACAATGTCCTTCAATGGTTGACAAATGTCCGTAATTTTAAGACTCCCTTCTTTTATGAAGAGTTTGTGAAGAGTTTGTTCATCATCCTTTGTTGATAAATACCAATATATTTCACCAGTCAATCAATAGATTATGTTTTAAACCCAAACCATTTTTTCATAGCTTACTTTTGTTTATCTTTGAAACACCAATGCCGAAGCCATATGGTCAATCAATCCTCCTATTTTTAATATATCCTTCACATCTTTTCTTCTATTCTTAAATTTTACGCTTGTATCCTCTAAAACCTCAAACAATTCACTATTTTCTTTGAAAAATGTCATTACTCGTTATATAAAAATATCATTAGATTGCATCAAAAATTTATCAATTTTGAATTTCATATTTGGAATTTTCAATTTTTTCTTAATTAAAAATTTTTCAAACTGATTCCCTAATATTTAAATTTTTAAAGGACAGTTACTTTCCTTCCAATTATATCGATACATCTTTAATTTTGTTCAACATTGGTATTTTTGGTACTTTTTGTGCTTCTATTTTTGAAATTTTTAGGCTTTCAAACTATATATTCTTTTATAAAATTGATTGATGAATATTACAATTATTTTTTTATTTGTTACAATTCGAACATCTAATTTTTCAAACTTGTCTTTGGAGCTTTCATTAAATCTATCACTTAGGAATAATAAGGAAATTGAATTTTTTCAAATTATACAAAATTAGCAATGTTTTTACCAAAATTGACCTTTTGTTTTAGCTCTTTAAATATTCAATAACAATCTCTAGTGAGAAAGTTTTCTAATCATGATCAGATTCATATTTTTAACCAAGTTAGCTTGACGCATGACATTCTATATATATTATGTATTTTTAGTTAGTATTTTTTATGATTCTAGAAAAAGGGAAAAAGTTTGGTGATATTAGATTTATGGGGAGTGATAAAATTCAAGGGGAGTGATTGTTTTGTCATTTTTATTTTTTTGAACTTTATATGATATGCTTGAGTAAATTTATGTTTTAAATATGAAGTAAGGGGGAGTTGGGGAGTTAATCAACTTCTTAATATTTTTTGTGTTCTTAATTTTATTATTGCTCTCTAATATGACAAGAATTTTTTATCATTAAAAAAGAAGGAGATTGTTGAACCAAAGGAGATTCTAATTGATGTGTTGATAATAAAAAAAATATAATTACTACTAATGTTCTTATTATTTTAATGAATAGAACAAAAAGAAGCCATAAACTTAAGAAGATAATGTATGAAGTTAAACAAGAGAACTTAAAGTTTACAATCAACATAATGAATATCAAAGCAAGAATATAAGAAGATTAAGGCTCATAAAGGTTATTTTACATTTTGTGTTATTATTTGTAATGTCACTTTGTTAATTTGATGATCTAAAATTCTCACCATGCATACGAATTTCATTTAACTTCATTACATGAGTCTTTTCATTCAACAAAAGGTATTGAAACTTTTAATTTTTATGTAAAAAGGCTTTTGATCTTTAAAACAACCTTTGGGGAACATTTTGGGAAGTGGTTAATTCGTATTTGCATTAACTAAATTGAGTTTGAGCACTTGAAGGTATTAAAAGTATGTTTTTTGGGTGATTGGTAGACTTATATAGGTTAATGATTAACTAATATAAATTAAAGTTGTTAAATTTGATGTACTGAGAGTTTGTAGCAACATTGGTTGATAAATTAGTTGACTAATATACAATAAGGCTGTGCACTATTAGACCTCCACAAATCCTGCTTAATTGCGAGATTTCAGACTGGGTGATGATGATGATGACTAGTGCTCCAATAACTAGTGAATCTAGTCTTGTAAATGCACATTGGTCAACTAGTGCATTGTATATAGTTGTAATAGATAGTTCTTAGCTCTAACGACTAGTATGGGTCCTAAAACATTATAAATATGTGTTTTTTGATTTTGTTCGCATCAATAAGGTTTTGGGTGTTGTATACACACATTTCAAAGAGTTTTTTTTAATTATTTGAGCATCATTGTATCATATTTATGTGAGTGGGTCATTTGGAGTTATCAAGTAAATAAGTGAGGAACTTTGTAATATTTGGTTTGAGGAATAAATTATTATACTTGAGGGTGTTCCAAGTGAGATTGAGGTTCCTCTTCACCTTGGAAGAAGATACTAAGAAGGGTTCCTCTTTACTAAGAAAGATTGTGTAAAGGTTTCTCTTTGCTTTGAAAGAAGAATTATAGTATAATTCTAAGAAGAGTCTTAGGAGTGAATGTGGGCAAGAATTATTTGTCGAACCACTATAAATCAGTTTATATTCTCTTCTCCTTATCCTTTTTAAATTATTTTTCAATTATTTGATTAATTTATGTTAAACAATTTCGCCATACTCATTTATGTTGATTGTTCTTAATTGAGTACATTAGTTAGAAAAATTATTGAATTTTGTAAATGCTTAGTTCACCTCCCTCTTAAGTGTCATTAGGGACTAACAAACTTGATTATTATAAATGTATTTTCTATGCATGTTAGGTCATTAAGATTACAAAGTATTTAAATTTTGGTTCTATTTTATTTCCTTTATATAAATATTAACATATTATCAATGATTATGTTCTATTTATCATTAAGTATTTGATACAATATATTTTTAATTAAGTATTAAATATCAATTTATAGAATGAATTTTAGATAAAAATTATGAATGCTTGATTTTAGGTTAAGAGTTCAGTTGTAGAATGAATGTGTAAATGATCAGTATTAAACATTTGGTTTTAAATAAAAGAAGTATGTCAAACAAATACAGGTAGTTGCTTTCATTATTTTGTAAAGTGGAGATAAGATAAGTTTTAACAAGTCAATTTAAGTAATAAATGAGAGTTCAAATTTAAAACATTATTGTTGATATAACATATATTAAAAGGTAATAAGGTTATTAATGATGATATGTTCTAAGGAAATGATGCATTTATCTTATTTATCTTAACATATCATATGTGAATTCAAAAAGGTGGATTAATGAGTAAATAAATAAAAATAAACATAAATTAATTATCATTAATAAATAAACATAAATTAAGTGCTAGGTATGCATAAATTATGTACGATATTATGAGATAAAACATACGCATTGACAAAATAACATTAATATTGTAACATATATACCATATTATATGTGCGTAGATGACCAATAAGGATAATGTAAGTCATATATTCTCAACTTATATTATGAGAAGATCCTTGAGGCTATATGAGCATCAAATTAAAATACCCTCCTTACTCAGGCTCTAATTCAAGATAATTGACTTAATATTTGCTATCTTACAATTTTGTTAGAAAATTATAAACAATTTAGTCTAATAAGATATTCTAAAAAATGATTTAATTTAATTTAAATTATTGTGAAACAAAAAAGATTATGATGGATTCAAAAGAGTCAACCTTCTATATAGAAGGAAATACATATAAAATATTTGTATAATGAGATTTATGGTATGCATAATGACTTGTTCCTTTCTTGTTTTTAATTAAAAGATTATATTTGTACTTTTATAGATACATAATATTAAAACTCATGGTAGCACCTCTCAAATCCAATCCAATGCGATCAAGCATAAACCTGTTGGGAGTTTATGCTTTTTAACTTAGGAGATTGCATAAGATTATTAGGCAAGAATTAGACAATATAAAGCTTGTTGTGATTGAGAGATATTGGGATAATTTGAGACATCCATGATAGGTCTCATATAAATACACTAAAATTTAAAGTATATTCTATTAAAGGTCACCTTTCAGACTTATCCTACATGGACAAAAACAAGGATTGAGGTAAAGGTTTAAGATATAAGATGTGAACGAAATAAATTTTCAAAAAGAATTTAACATTCTCTGAAATAATATGAAATGAAGAAAAGAGAAACATATTATTAACGGAAGTTATATGGGAAATCTTTCTAAAGCTATATTTTGTTTCTCTCCTTCAATATATACAAACATGGATATGGATATCGTACCGTTTCGGTCGATACCGGTCGGAAGGTACCGTACCAACCGGTAACTAGAATGGTATGGGTATCCATCATTACCAGCCAAAAATATCGACCGGTGCCGTAAAATTTTTAATTCCTAAGGACCTAAATATAAAATTGAAAACTTTTTAACCCTAAAAATCCCTAACCCCCGAGGCCCTGACCTTCACCACGCGACTCCTCCTCTTCCTCTTCTCTCATCTCTGTGCCGTGTTACCTCCTCCTCCTCGTCGCCGACAGCCTATGCTCTTCTCATTGTTGTCGTCGCCCACCTCCTCCTCCACGCTTGCCTCCTTCGCTCTTCGGCTCTTCCAGGTCTTCCTCCCTTGGTCATTCTCCCTTCGATTCGAAGCTTCGTTGTTCCTCCATGTTCACGTAGACCCGATTCCACCACGTTCTCCTCTCCTTGCCGTAGCACCACGACAACGCAGGGAAGCCACCGAAGATGCATCTGAAGCCACTAGAGACGGGTCGACCCTCTGACCTGTGACAAAACCCGAAGACTCGCCAAGACCCAAAGTTGGTTTTATGAATTTTTTCTAATTTTTGAAAATTTCATGCTTAATTAAATTTTTGTTATGTTGGATACTTGGATAGTTGGATTGTGAATTTCTGATAGATTTGGTTGGATGGGTGTTGGAGACTTGGATGGTTTTTTGTGTTGTTGGCTTGTTGCGTGATCTGGGTTTTGGAATTTTGGTTGTATCATGGATGATGCACGGTGTTGGTTGGATGATGCACTATGTATGAAATTATTTGGTTGGAGACTTGGAGTTGGAAATGTGATCTGAAATTTTGAATCTGAATTGAATTGGTTGTGTTTTGTTGTGTATCAATGTATATGAAATCTGAAATCTGAAATAAATGTCATTTGTGTTGTTTTGGTTAATGGATGTTTGGTTTGCAATTTGGTTTGATTATATGAAGTTGCAAATTATAAATTAAGGGCATAAATTTATAACATAATGAAACATGTTTACCTTGAAAGTTGACCAGAAAAAATTGTAATTTAAGGTACAAAATTAGAATATAATGAAAAATCCTTTTAAATCAACAAATATGGAAATTGAATTTGCATTGGTTCGATACTTCGGTTGGCAATACAAAAGGGATATTGTTAAGAGTTAAGATTCTTAGAATTAAATTGAAAATTTTGTATCTCTTAATTTGAAAATTATGATACTATAAATAACATATATATAATTTTGTACTCTCACATGATTTTTATCAAATTAAATATTGGTTTTATAATAAAATGAAATTGTTGATGATGTATATTTTGTAATTATACATGAAAATTTTTTATCAAATTGTTGATGTATGTTTTATGATAGTTGGAAATTAGAAATTATTAGAAATTGATAAAAATAGAAATTGTTGATGTATGTTTTGTGATTGTGGGAAATTGGAACTTGTTGGAAATGGAATTTGTTGATGTATGTTTTGTGATTGTTGAAAATTGAAAATTGTTAGAAATTGATAAAAATGGAAGTTTTTAATGTATGTTTTGTGATTGTGTGGAATTGGAAATTGATAAAAATGGAAATTATTGATGTATATTTTGTGATTGTTAGAAATTAGAAATTGTTAGAAATTGATTAAAATGGAAGATGTTAATGTATGTTTTGTGATTGTGTGAAATTGGAAATTGTTAGAAATTGATAAAAGTGGAAGTTGTTAATGTATGTTTTGTGATTGTGTGAAATTGGAAATTGTTAGAAATTGATAAAAATAGAAATTGTTGATGTATGTTTGTGATAGTTGAAAATTAGAAATTGTTAGAAATTGATAAAAATAGAAATTGTAGATGTATGTTTTGTGATTGTGGAAAATTGGAACTTGTTGGAAATGAAATTTATTGATGTATGTTTTGTGATTGTTGAAAATTGGAAATTGTTAGAAATTGATAAAAATGGAAGTTGTTACTGTATGTTTTATCATTGTGTGAAATTGGAAATTGATAAAAATGGAAATGGTTGATGTATGTTTTGTGATTATGGGAAATTGGAACTTGTTGAAAATGAAATTTGTTGACGTGTGTTTTGTGATTGTTAGAAATTGAAAATTGTTAGAAATTGATAAAAGTGGAAGTTGTCAATGTATGTTTTGTGATTGTGTGAAATTGGAAATTAATAAAAATGAAAAGTGTTGATGTATGTTTGTGATAGTTGGAAATTAGAAATTGTTAGAAATTGATAAAAATGAAAATTGTAGATAAATTTTTTGTGATTGTGGGAAATTGGAACTTGTTGGAAATAAAATTTGTTGATGTATATTTTGTGATTGTTGAAAATTGGAAATTGTTAGAAATTGATAAAAAATTGAAGTTGTTAATGTATGTTTTGTGATTGTGTAGAATTGAAAATTAATAAAAATGAAAATTGTTGATATATGTTTTATGATTATGGGAAATTGGAACTTGTTGGAAATTGAATTTGTTGATGTATGTTTTGTGATTGTTGGAAATTGAAAATTAGAAATTGATAAAAATGGAAGTTGTTAATGTATGTTTTGTGATTGTGTGGAATTGAAAATTGATAAAAATGAAAATTGTTGATGTATGTTTTGTGATTGTTAGAAATTAGAAATTGTTAGAAATTGATTAAAATGGAAGTTGTTAATGTATGTTTTGTGATTATGTAAAATTAGAAATTGATAAAAATAAAAGTTGTTAATGTATGTTTTGTGATTGTGTGAAATTGGAAATTGTTGAAAATTGATAAAAATATAAATTGTTGATGTATGATTATGATAGTTGGAAATTAGAAATTTTTAGAAATTGATAAAAATAGAAATTGTAGATGTATGTTTTGTGATTGTGGAAAATTGGAAATTGTTAGAAATTGATAAAAATGGAAATTATTGATGTATGTTTTGTGATTGTGTGAAATTGGAAATTGATAAAAATGGAAATTGTTGATATATGTTTTGTGATTGTTGGAAATTGGAAATTGTTAAATTTTGATAAAATTGGAAGTTGTTAATGTATGTTTTGTGATTGTGTGAAATTGGAAATTGTTAGAAATTGATAAAAATGGAAATTGTTGATGTATGTTTTGTGATTGTTAGAAATTAGAAATTGTTAAAAATTGATTAAAATGGAAATTGTTGATGTATGTTTTGTGATTGTTAGAAATTAGAAATTGTAAAAAATTGATAAAAATGGAAATTGTTTATGTATCTTTTGTGATTGTTAGGATTGAAAATTATTGGTTATTATTAGAATGGAAATGAAATTATGAATGTTTTGTGATTATTGGAATTGGAAATAGTTAGGAATGGAAAAACAATAATGAAGGTTTTGTGATTGTTAGAATTGAAAATTGCTAGAAATGGAAGGAAACGGAAATGACATTATGATTGTTTTGTAATGATTGAAATTGCAAATTGTTGGAGTATGTTTTGTATTACTTATTATATATGTTAATTGTTTTGAATTGTTAGCTTTTGACTTATACATAATGAGTTATATTATATAAGATGGATATGCATATTGTCATTGTGTATTGAAATTATGTGTTATTTGTTTTTGTGTACAGATAAATGGAAGGAAATTCAAATACTCCCGATCAGCCTACGTCAGGAAGATACAGTGATCTAGCTTGGGCTCAAGCTGGTACGGTTCCCGATCAAAAAAATCATACCATTTACTTGTTTTGTAACAAGCATTTGAAAGGTGGAGGAATCACTCGATTGAAAAGGCATTTAGCTGGGGTTAAAGAAAATGTGAAAGCATGTAAAAAAGTAAGTCATAATGTGAAGTGACAGATGAAAACATTGCTTGACGAACATCAATTTGAGAAAGATAGAAGAGGAAGATTGGATTTTGAAATTGGTAGTGGAAGTTTGTTTTCTGGTTTCTGTGGTGATTATGGAAATGTTGAAGGTGGAAGTGGTATTGGTACTGGTATTGGTAGTATTCCATCTCAGCCTTAGGATCCTGAAGAATCTGATGTGAAGAAGAGAAGAAGGCAGGTGACTAGTTTCTTTGCACCACAATCAACTCCTAGAGCCCAACCTTCAATTCGTAGTGCAATGCAATCAAGAGATGCGACTCACAATGTCGATATGGCAGTAGCTAGATGTTGGTATGATACAGGATCGTCATTCAATGCTTCTCTGTCTTATTATTATCAACCTATGATGGATGCAATAGCTTCTTATAGTCCAGGATATAAAGGGCCATTGATTGATGACTTAAGAGGTAAATTTTTGAGTTGTGCTATTTCTGAAATTAGAAATTATTTGGCTGAAAGAAGAGTGAGTTGGGGGTACTTATGATTGTTCAATTATGTATGATGGTTGGACAAATAGGAGACAAGAACCTATTATACATTTTTTGGTTTATTCTTTAAATGGATCTATGTTTTTGAAATCTATTGATGCATCTGACCTTATTATAAATGCTGAGATTTTGTTTGGGATATTTGATGAAGTTGTGAATGAAGTAGGGCCGGGAAACATTGTTCAGTTTATTACTGACAATAATTCCGCTTATAAAGTGGCAGGAAAAAGGTTGCAGAATACCTATAATTCATTTCTTTGGACTCCTTGTGTTGCACATTACATTGATCTAATGCTGGAGAATATAGGAGATCCTAGATATTTTTTGTTATTGATGAGACTATGCAAAAGGTTAAAAATGTGACAAAATTCATTTCTAATTGTGCATGGGTTTTGAATTTAATGATAAGGGAATTTACCAATAGTAGGAATTTATGTCGCCCTGCTGTGACATGATTTGCAACAAATTTCTTATCACTTCAATCTTTTGTTTCGATGAAGAAAGAGTTAAGGTAAATGTTTACAAGTGATAAGTGGGTTGCATCTCAGCATGCTAGGTCTAATGTTAGAATGGAGATTTGTAGTATTATACTGGAAGATAGAGAATTTTGGTCACAATATCAATTTGTTATTCAAGTTTGTGAGCCTTTGGTGAGGGTGCTTCGATTAATTGATAGTGAACAAAAGCCAACAATGAGTTACAATTTTTATTCTATTGAGAGAGCAGCGAAAGCAATCAAGACCAATATGAAAAATAGGCCTTCTTTATACACACCTTATCTCTCAATCATTAATGAAAGAAGAGAAAAAAAACTTTCTTCTCCATTGTTTGCAGCTGAGGCATTTTTGAATCCTAGTGTGTGTTTTAGACTGGATCTTGCAAAGCAAGCTGAAATTAGTAGAGAAATGCTTTTCACAATTACAATAAATATTCCTCATAATGCAATGCATGATCTTTTAAGCTCACAAAGAGAGCTTTATAAGTTGTCTTATGGAAATTTTAGAATGTCAATTGCTATTCGCCAAAGAGGAAAACTTTCTCCAGATATTACTTATTTCCTATTTCTTATTTGTTAAAAATTAATTATCACTTTATTTTGTTTATAACACTACTTTTGTTATCTTATAACTTGCAGTTTCTTGGTGGGATCAATTCGGGAGTGGTGTTTCAGAATTGAAAAGGTTTGCGATTAAGATTTTAAGTCAATGTGTGAGTGTAACAGGTTGTGAACGAAACTTGAGTATATTTGAATTTATCCACAAAAAAAGGAATAGATTGGAACATAAGAGGTTGAATGACTTGGTTTTTGTTCGTTACAGTTTAATGCTTTGAAAAAATATACTTTATTATCATTATTATCATTATTAATTTCAATATAATTTCTTATAATTTTATAATAATTAAATTTAATTATTTACTAGGAGTCTTAATAGCATAAGTAGTTCAATTGATCCAATTGTCATTGATAATATTGGTCTTTTGATAGATTGGGTTTCTGAAGAACCCAATTTGGTTGATGTAAATGATTTGAATTTGGAAGATAATCTTAAATGGAAAAGCATTGACATGTCATTTGGTGCATTAAATTTGAATGATAATGATGATGAAGCTCCTCTCAATGACGAAGATTTTATATCAAATGATCACTGAGGTCAATGCAATTCTAGTGGGTATCCTCCCATTGACGATTGAATTCCAAGTTTTTGTTTTTCTTCTTTTTTTTAATTTTACTTGTATTTGATGTTTATATTAAATTTTATATATGTAATGTAACTGTAATGTTTTTGTTCCAGGTTTAACTTCTACTTGATTGTTTCTTCGTCATCAACTCTTTTTGTGAATTGTTTAAGGATATTTATTGTTCTTTTTATTGGGTGCGTTTGAATTTTTTGATGAAATATTATTTATTAAATAATGAAATTATATTATTGTAATATTTTAAATACTTTGTATTATTCTTAATTTTATATTTGTATGATGATAATTATCTTTGTTTATATTAATTGTAGTTATTATTTATATATGAACTATTTAAAAATTATTGTTATTTCATATTAATTGTTATTATTATTTATTATTATGATTTTTGAAAACATGGTTGATGTAAACACTAAACTAATAAAGTATACAGTACAACTATACCAATAGATTATTTTATAAATTTTAAAAATTTTAAAAACTATTTCATAAATTTTAAAAATTACCCGAAATGACATCCAATACTGGTCGGTATCGGTACAGAACTGTACTAAAACTCAATCCGGTACTAAATCCGATACAGCATTCATGATATTGATTTCAACTAAAATGTTATTTTTGCTATCCAAAAATCCATTCCGTTCCATATTTCTGAATTCGCCATTTCTCCAATTTGTATATAGTCCAAGGAAAAGCGATGCCCTTTGCTCACCCTGGAATTCTTTATTGAAGACAAATACCATTCATTTATCATATGCACACTTACAATGAACACAAAGCTCACTCTCTCAGCTACACCTAGTGCTGCTTCTGCCAAAAAAGAAACAGAAACTGATACAAAAAACAACAAATCTGAGGCTTATGGATGCTTTTACTTCATAGTGGGCTTCCCGACAGGAATCTATATGTTCATATCCCATTTGACTGCTAATACAAATGCCAGGATTTCTGTTGCAGTACACAACCAGTCAACTGAAAGTATACATACTATTACGTGGTACTACACTCTTCCCACCGGTGAGAGGGGCGGGTATGAAACGTATCTGCCTCCGTCCATTCCATTTGGAGGAGGCATCCTTGTTCCATCATTTTGTGCTAATACTGTTTCCCGACTAGTTTTTTCTTCATTCGAGGAGCTAATTTCCGAGATCTCATGTAGCTTTTTACCCTCTATAACTGCTATACCAAGTGAGAATGCCTGTAAAATTGAAAGTGATGCATTGAACTCAACTGAATAGATCCCTTCCTGGAAAGAAGCCAAGCTAAAGACTGGCTGGTCCTCATCTTCTTCCCCCTGTGGCCAAATGTACAAAGAGATATCAGTTGGCACTTGCAACCATGATAAAATGCATACACAATTGTGCTATCAAGGAAATAGAGCAGTAACCTGGTACATGAATTCAAATTTATCTGTCACACGCCCTTTTGGTGGAACCAGTTTATTACCAAACTTATTGGATAGAATCCTAAGTTTGCAGCCTAGATCCCAACCTCCACAGTCACATGATCCACCTGATCTCCATCGCTGGATCAACGAAGAAGGCCCCCCTTTATTCGGTAGACTATGAATTCCACTTGGAAGAATCATTGTTGCATTCATTACGGTTTGACAGCCAAAAAAAGGCAGATTCACTTCATTTTCCAAAGTAGAATGAGATCTTGTCCCTGGCAAATCACTGTACTTAATGCTCTGATGCCCATGCCTGACACTGCTTTTATTGATAACTTTTGGGATCTTGACCACAATGGCAGCAAGCTCATCATTTGGCTGGAAATCTAGCGCTTGTGGCTCTCCTTGTCTCAGGTCCACAGCAAATAAAACAAACTCTCTGGTCAAAGATTGCACAATATAGTTCTGTCTAGTCAAACTTGAAAACTGTGAACCAGAAACCTTCAGAAGGGCCACAACGCTGTGAATGTATGCTGGATCTTTTCCTTTTCCACCTTGAGCTATCCACCTCCCATTTTTTTTCTTGACCTTCTGAATGGAATAAAACGTATAAATGCAGCTGTACCCATCCTCTCTTGTACTGCTCAACTTCTTCCCTGTGGCAGCAATGATGTCAGGTTCATTGTCCACAGCAAATGTGTACAGGGGCTGACCGTCCTTGATTGCAACTTGTAAAAGAGCTTGAAATTGTGACGACTTGTAGTTCTTGTCCCGAGTTAAATCATTATTTGCCTTCTGAAAACTGGTTGTATCCGATTCTAACGTCCTTGGCTGTGCAGCACCATTTGAAAATTCTGCATTTCCATCAGATTTACAAGCTCTATCAGTTGGTACCAAATTCCTCCTCAATTGCTCAAGAGAGTTATAGTGGTTTTGGGCCTTTGGCTTCCACAATGGGTCAAATAACCTTCTCAAAGGGCTTGACCTGGCTCTGCTAGTACTATTTTGAGCATCAGTAATTGAGGCATCCTGACAAGAGGAATTCTTGGTATCATCTGAAACAGATTTTGCAGACCTATTTGTTGAAGCTGGTTGCAACCCTTCTCTGGAGTTGAAATTTTTGCTTATCTTTCCCATACCAATGCCAAGTCGGCGAAAAGGTGATGTGCTCCTTGGTTTCTCAGAAGCTACTTTGATTGGCTTAGAATCCAGCCCCTTGGACTGCTCTTTGAAACCTGAAACTGCTGGTACTTGACCTGATCTTTTAACTTCAAAAGTGCCACCGAAGTCCAAATCATTTCCCTTTTTCGTTGAATGCTCATGCAAAAAACTGACCTCATCCACATCTGAGCATCTTTTTATCGCTGAATCAAACTTTTGAGGCAGGGGACACGAGTGTGGAACACAAGAACTCAAAGGTAGAAGGTCAACTTCCTTAGGAATCTCTGAGAAGCTCCTTCGACTTCCTTCTGCTGCTGTTTGGCCTACTATTGAATCCGAAAGATGAGGCAATCTAGGGTTACTGATGATGGGGGGGTTTCTGGGTTTAAGACAAACTACTGCTTCATTTTTCTGTGCGGCATCTTTGTCAAAAATATCTGCCTCCTGTTCTTGAAATTTTTCCAATCTCTTTAGAAATTTAAGATCCTGTTTCTTTGAGTTTGCCTTCACGCAATGCACCACTTCGTCATTTACCCCATTGGTCGAAGTTCCAGTTTGCGATTTGACCTTTGCAACATCATCTTTTTTCTTCCTCTGAATCTGATCAGTTCCAGGATCCTTTCTAATGAACTGTCCTTTCACATCAGCTGCATGTCCACGTATACCTTTGGCATCTGGAAACTTTCCGAAACTTTCTTCCCATGATTTCCTGGCATGAGAATGGCTTTCTCTTGGAGATGACATGAGATGAAATTGTAATGAAGGACGACAAATCCTTTGATGAGCAGGAGAGCAACTTCGACCTACACTGGAAATGACAGATGATCCTTCTGTTGAGAAGGATGAGGATGAATTACTACTGGAAAGTGAATGCCGGTGACTCATCTGTGATATGTGCTTCTGGCTATGCCATTTTTCCAGACGACCCCAGTCAAGGACCCCAACATTCAAAACTTTGTCATCGCGTTTGGCACCTCGCTCCAAATAGCTTGGCAAATTCGACATGTATTTGATGAGCTCCTCTTCTTCAACTAACTTTCTATCTAACTTGGAACAACCCCTCAAGGGTTTCGATGACATATCTCTTATGGTCGTTGTTTCATGAAGGAGATCAGCAAAGTGAAAACTAACCTTCTCTTGTCTGAAGTTCATGTGTAAATTGGAGCAACTTCGTACTTTGATTATATCAATCTTCTCAGAAATTCCTAAAGTTTGTATGTCCCTCGAATTATTTTCCAGCCTTTCGTTGCCTTCCATAGACCAAGTAAAATCTGATTCAGGTATTTCTCTGGTATTGTCCTTTTCAACAGTACACTCCCATTCAAAATACACAGATGTTGGTCATTCTGGCTGGAGGGAGAAAACCTAGAGTGAGAAAAAAAACAGTTGTTAACCTCGCCCTGCACTTGGTAAAATGAAAACTACAAAGTGACCATAACAGACTATTGTATTAACAAATAAATTATAAATTTCACAGCTCTCAAATCCATAAATGGATGACATCTCTTCAACTTGTAACGTGTATAACTGAATTAGGATGCCAGAGGACAATATAGGATAAGATACAGACAAAATTAGCGGCAGAGAACTATGGCAAGCAAATATTGGTGGTCCTAGAAAGCCCAATTTTTGAACAGGTTGAGATAAGGCAAAATCGATTAGTCTTCATCGAAACCAATTGGCATGTGTCTGCACCTAATGAAAAGGAAAAGATTCCCAGAACTTTAAATCCTAAAAGCTTTAGTTTTCAACATCCTAAACAGCATATCCTGTCTTGGCCCTGTAATCGAAAAGAACAGCCCAAAAGCAACTACTTTCTTCTTCCCCTTACTCTCCCCTTCTACTAAATTCAAACAGTAACTACGAATACAATTAGGGAATTGGACTAATCAATACCTCTCTTGCTCTCGTCCCAGTTACAATTTTCAAGATTCCAAATTTGGAGCAAAGGAAATGAAGAACTTCCCTAAGCATTTAAGCTTTAAAAGCATAAACTCAAAGACTTTCAGTAATTGTGACAGTTTACTCTTAGCAAACAAAATTTTCTGTGAAGCCAAGCAAGAAACTTTCTCCAGATTTTCCCGTCAAACAAGTAAAATAGCACATACCCAGTTCAGCAACGGAAATGCAGAATCAAAACATTCCACTGAGAGAACCAGCAGCTTCTCCAGGAGGAAATTACAGGTGCCGGTGGTCCATGAGTCGTCGAACCCAGAAAGGAAAAAGAAAAAGAACCAGAGATCAAGAGAGTAGCAGAAACCAAATATAGCGCAAGTAATCAATGCTTTGCTTTCTTCTACGAACTCCAAAGCACTAACACGCAAAACCAGAGACGGATGGAGAGATTTGTTATGAGAGAGGGATAGATTAGAGGGGCAGAGATTTTCTGGTTGCTGGATGCAAGTTGCAACTCCGAGTACTCGCTCGCATGTGTGTGCGCGCCCGCTGCTTGTTACAGTCAGAGAAAGCAAGTGTGTGTGTTGATGTTGAGAGAGCGATCGTTTTCATCGGAGGGCTAATAAAGGGTGAAAAAAAGTATATTATATCAAGTGGTCGGCATCCTCAGATGGGGAGTAAATGTAATGTCATGACCCTGGGTCCCACTTTGAGACCTTATTCAATTTTGTCTCCATGACGTATTAAAGAGTTTGACATGTCATTCCATGTCAGGTAACGGGACCCACATTCGGCATATTCCATCTCTGACCGTCTGATTTAAGCATTTATCATGACGACGTCGGATCTGATCTTTTTTCTTTTTTTTTTTTTACCACAAGGTATTCTATGAGGGTCTCATAGGAATGGCAATGGGGCAGGTTTGGGGCGGATTATGCGATCCCCGCCTCCATTCTCATTTATAATTTCGTTCCCCTTCCTCGTCCCATCTCCATCGGGTTTTTTTTTTCAACCTCCATCCCCATCCCTATCGGGGAATAACATCCTCATACCGGACCCATTTCTCCGTTGGGGATGTTATTAGCTTAAAAAAATATTATTTTATATATAACATATTTATATTGTTATGCTTGAAACGAAGAAAGAACTGCAATTTTTAAAAAATATTATAATGTATAACACAAACATAAAATAGAAATAAA
>JANJEY010000001.1:37947321-37961958 GCA_024703695.1 Erythroxylum cataractarum | reverse complement strand
GGAGGTCCGATGAATTGTGTGTATTGGTTTGGTATATAGAAGTGAGTTTAAAATCATTTGCAGGTTTTTGGGATTTTGAAAATACAGCCGTTATGCTGCCCAATTCTTGTACAAATATAGATTGAATAAAGAGGAAAGAAGTGAATAATATGAAAAAGAAAGAAAAGAAAAGAAAAAAATTTATACCGGTTTAGATTAGATAAAGATCGGTTTAGTCTAAGGTTTCTAATGCTAATGTTTCTTAAGAGACACGTGTTCGGATGTCAGATTCGCTTTGTTTTTGAAATCCGTTCCTTCGATTCATTTCGATTTGTGATTCGCTTTCGTTTCTGCCACTTTGTTTCCAATGCAAAGTTTTTCTAAAGTATGAGTTCACGAATGTCAAAATTTTGTTCAGTTCGTTTAAGCGATTTGATTTTCAATTCCGAGCCATTCGATTTGCCTTCGATTAGTTTTCGATTTGCTTTCGTTTGGTAAATCCGATTCTTCTATTTCGATTATGATGTTTGTTTTGACCCATTCGGGTTTATGATCCGTTTGATTTGTTCCGTCACTTTGTTTTCGTTTTGTTTTTTTGTTTTTTCGGTTGGGGTCCGGTTCCGAGATCGAGTCCCAATATTTAGTATATACCAGGCATAAGCTTTTTGTTTATGGCTATGGCATATGTCATTAAAGTAACTATATGTTATTCAATAATTCGTAATTATACACTTCATTTCTCTTATACAAAATGTAATAAAAACATAACAAATTATTTTTAAATTAATTTAATTAAAAATTTTGTACACAATATATACATTCTTAGTTATTGCATAAATATCTAACACGAAATAGTAAATCTTTTAAGTGCTAAAAGAGAGGTGGGTGATTATATATAGCGGATAAAGATATGGTATGCCAATGAATGAACCCTTTCTTTTAAGGAAATAAAAAATATTACAAAAATGTTACAATTATCTTTTTTGTCAATTTTTTAGCATAGATAAATGTATATTCATTCTAATCTAATTATTGGTGAGGCCTACTACAACTTAGTTTTATTAAAAAGAATCCTAGATAAAATCTTACCTTATTTATTTAAAAGTTTAACATTTTCTAAAAATTCTACTCTCCAAAAATTGTCAACCCCACAGGGCCTCATTCTAATTTTTTCTCATTCGTGTTTAACTTAGACTCCTTTTAGTAAAGAACCTTACATAATAGAGTCTTTACTCTAAAATATAAAGGGGCCATCGAAACTTTTTATTGAAAACTAGAGTTTAAATGAAAAGTCAAAGATTAAAATTCTAATTGTATATTAGTATCACATATTATTAGATTAATAAAATATATCATTGTTAATAAAGATAACATATATCTCTAACAAATTTATCTCAAATTTTCCATTTTTTAAGGTATAATATGCATGTGTGTGTATTTATCATCCTTTAACTTGCATAAATGTATATATCCAAAACAAATGCAAATAAAAAAAATATAAAATAGAAATATAAAAAGATTTTTTTTTCTTCTCCTTAACAAGATTGAAACATAATCGTTACACTGTTCAATTGATGCTTGGAATCAAAGTCCCCTTGAGCTCTATTCAATAAAGCTTGAAATTTAGAACAAGACATTCGACCATTTTTTTTTCTTTTCAGTTTTCATGATGTAAAGTGTCAATAAATTTTTTGGTATATAAGCATTTTGAAACAAATTTATTAAATTTTCAGTTTCTACCCCTTTTAATGAATAGATTTATTAACTTTCAAAATTTTAACACTTTTAATAAAAAAATTTATTAACTTTTTAATTTTCAATTCTTTTAATGAGTGGGTTTCTATGAATATAGGCCCTAATCAAGTGCTTCCTTACCTATATCACTCATCTCAAATTTTCGTGTCATCACCATCTTAAAATTATCATATGCTTGTGAATTATTTCCCTTAAGAATGAGGTCATCCACATAAATGCATACAAAAAAATAGCATCTTTCTTTCTATTTAATATAAAGTGCATATTCATGAACACATGTTGAAAAACCATTCTCACAAAGATATTTATCGAGGTGACTATACCAAGCTCGTAGCACTTGTTTAAGGCTATACAGTGTCTTCAATTTAGCACCTCATCTTGATAGCCTTTATCTATAATTCCTTTAAGTTGTTCCACATATACTTCTTCTTTAAGAGCACCACTTAGAAAGGCTAAATTCACATTTATTTGATGAATTGTCCACCAATTTTGGGCTGTAAGAATGACCAATAATCGTATTGTCTCTAAGCAAACAACACGAGACAATACCTTTTCATAATCCACATTGTAATTTTATTTATACTCCTTTGCAACTAATCTCGCCTTATACCTATCAGTTTCTCCTTTCACATTTTTCTTTAGCTTATAAACACATTTAATGCTAATTGATTGATAACTATTTGATAGTGTAACAAACTCCAAAGTGTCATTTTTCTCAATGGAATGAATTTCTTCTTTCATAACTTGCAACCATTTATTGTCTCTAATAGCCTCTTCAAAACTCAAAGATTCATCTTATGGAAATAGAAAAAAAATTCTCATTGTCTATTCTTTCAGTAGCATCATAAAGATCTCTTATGCTTCAAAATCTTTGAGATTATTTGCTGAGCTTGTTGAGGAATAAGTTGGTGTGGAAGGAGTTGAACTCTCACCTTTAGTTTCTTGACCCTTATTCTTATCTTCTCCTAAATATGAAAGAAAACTATATATTTCTTATTCTTGAATACTCTAATCCCATAAGCATCTTCCTTAAACTCCACATCTCTACTAATTATAACTTTCTTATAAACGGAGTTGAAACATGTTTACCTTTTGGAGTTCTCAGCGTAGCCAATAAATACCATCTTCTTGCTCCTATCATCAAGTTTTGTCCTTTCTTATTCATACATATGAACATAACTAATAGATCTAAAAACTCTTAGTGCCTCACATTTGACTTCCATTCACTCCATACTTACTGAGGAGTTATTGTCTCCAAACTCCTTCTAGGTGAATAGTTTGAGAGATTAATCACACATGCAATTGCCTCGACCCAAAACCTTTTAAACCTATTCTTACTTTTTAGCATCATCCTCACCATGTTAAGAATTGTTTTATTCTTTCTCTCTCTGACCTAATTTTGTTATGGTGCTTTTAGGATCATCATAAGACATCGAATACCATTTTCCTCACAAAATACCTTAAATTCATTAGAAGTGAACTCTCCACCTCTATCGATTCTTAAAGCTTTAATTTTATATCCACTTTCCTTTTCAGCAAGAAGTTATAATTTTTTAAATGTCTCAAAAACTTCACTCTTATTCTTCAAAAATTAAGCCCACATCTTCCTCGTGTAATCATCAATGAAGGGCAAAATATATGAGCACTTAACGAAAGAATGTGGCTTAATATGACCACACCCACCTACATGCACAAGTTGTAGAGGCTTGGTTGCTCATGAAAGTCACACCTTTAGAAAGCTCTTTCTTACATATTTTCTAAGTAGACATGCCTTACACAATTGATTCAAGTTATTGATTTTGGGAACTCCTTCCACCATATTTTTTGCTTCTAGCATTTAAGCCCTTCAAAGTTAAGGTGACCAAATCTCATATACCAAATCCATAAAGGATCCTTGACACAAGCATGTAAATGCTTTGCTTTTGTCGTTTTCACATTTAACATGAACATTCGGTTCTTTGTCATGGAAACTTTAGCAACAAGTCAATCATCTTGATTTAAAAGCCATAAATAATTATTTTCCATTTTCATTTTGTGCCCTCTCTCTAAAAGTTAGCCAATGCTCAAAATACTACTCATCATTTTTGGGATGTAGCAGACATTGTGGAGAAGTTTACGGTCTCTATCTTTTGTGACCAAAATTACTGAGTATTTTCTCTTAATCTCTACCTTTATATCATCTTCAAAACAAAATTTCTTAATCATTTTTTTATCTAACTCTACAAATTTGTTTTTGTCACCTATCATGTGGTTGCTTGCATCATTGTTAAGAGACCACGTGATAACTTTTTCTATGAAGCCTTCATTTTGAGAAAACAAAAGAGTATTACCTTCCACCTTTTTATGTTCGATAAAGTTTGTCTCCTCATCACAACACTTGTTTTGACATTCCCAAGAATAATGACTATTTTTTTCATATGCATAACACTCTAGTTGGATTTTATCCTTTCTTCAAACATTCCCAAGAATAATGACTATTTTTTTCACATGCATAACACTCTAGTTGGATTTTATCCTTTCTTCAATTATTATTTCTTCCTTGTTCATGACCTCTTTAAGAACTTCTATTTCCACCTTTATGAAATTAATTTTGCTCACCTTTTCCATGACTGCAACCATGGCCCTGACCACAACCTCGGCCTCTACCACAACCTTGACCTCTTCCCCCTCTATCATTTCCCTTATAATTAAAGGAAAATTTTTCTTTTAAAAATTACTACACCAGTTCTTGTTGGGTCCTCTTCATTCTTTCTTCGTGAGCTAACAATGATCCATTTAAATTGGTTAGTGGTCATAGATTCTATATCCTTTGATTCTTCGATTGCCACTACTACATGATTGAATTTCACGTTGAGAGAGCGCAAAATCTTCTATACTTCTCTTACATCTTTCATCTTTTTATCGAGTCACCTCATTTAATTCACCACTGTCAATACTTGAGTAAAATAATTTGCTATGGAGTCATTATCCTTCATCAAATCAACTCAAACTCAACCCTTAGAGTCTTCTTCATCCTATTAACTCCGATCATGGAAGTTTTTACAATTTTCCATACATCCTTGGCTCTTGTCGCATTGTCTATCTTGTCAAACATGCCATCATCTAACAAGCATCTAAATATTCATTTAAGTATTTCTATACTTTAGTCTATATGATCGATACCTTTTTTATGAGGAAAAATATAATGTGTACTAATTTTTTTATGCTTTATTAATATATAGTCTTATTAAAATGATTACTAGGAATAATGCATAAATTCAATACGAATCTCATAATTATAATCCCATTATTTTTTCACTTCCACTGGACATTTATTTAAGGGCCTTTATCATATATACACATATACATAATAAAAATATTTTTAAATAATTATGTCATTAAACTATAATTAATTAATTAGCTATATGTCATAAAGGAACATAACCAATTAAAGTTCCTTAATTACACAGTTGTACCTCCTCGTGCAATGGTCCACCATTTGAGCCACCACAAATCGCAACAATGCCACCATGACAAAGTCTAAAGCTACAATCACACACCTTGCCTTCTCTCTTCCTCTCTTTCGCTTTGTTTTCCCACTTCTCTACCATAAGTGTCCTTTCTTCCTTTTTTGTGGATGCGAGATATTATTTGTTTTAAGCCTTTGTGACATATGGGATATCCATATATGAGGATGAACGTAGTTGATTTAGTCTAATTAGTTAAAGTTTCCACGAAGCAAATTATCCTACTGGGTCACCAATGACAGGACTTGTCAATGCCTGATAGCCAAAGTCGAAATTTTGAGGGCAGAGACTAATCAACCATCTCATTGGAGCCACATCTTATATGCAAGATTTTCTTCAATTGTGCTCATAAATTTTTACGTATTAATTTCACACACTTTCTTTTTGGATTAATAAACAAGAATTATAGGTTATTCCTGCTTTGGATTGACCACCTGCTACATCTAATATAATTTGAACCTCCTTACTTGGGTTTTCATCAACAATCAAAATCATTTCAATTATTTTCTTCAACTCTCTCACGAAAATCAATCTCTACTAGCAATGATGGAGCTAGGAATTTAAGATAGGAGGGCAAAAATAAAATATAGATTTCACAAATCAATGGATGTAGTAAGCATAAGAATTTTCCTTCAAAATTAAACTTTTAAGATCATAAAATTAACCTCGTATATTACTAGTTCCGTCATAGTCTTGACTTCTCAAGCTAGCAATACTCAAGCCATAGTGAGAGAATAATGATTTGATACCTTTTAAAAGTGAAGTTGCAATTGTGTCACGTACATGCACAAGATCAAGAAATCTTTCAATGACACATCAAAAACTATCAACATACTGAATGACGACTCCAATTTACTCTTTTACTGACACATCTAGACATTCATCCACTAAAATAGAGAACAAATCATCACCATATCTAAAATAATGACCTTTGTTGTCTCAAATGCAACTACATTAATGATATCACGTTGGATATCGGGTGATGTAAGTTTGAGATTTTTAGGAGCATTCCCTAGAACAACACTCCTAATTTCTTCATTGTTAGAAGCTATGAATTTTAGTAATTCTAGAAAATTTCCTTGGTTTGTTGAATTCTCAAACTCATCATTCCCCTGAAAAGGCAGCCCTTGCATCAAGAGATAACAAAGACGCCCTATTGATGCATTTAGCCTACATTGATATTCAATTTTTGATTTCTCTGATTGCCTTAAAAAAGCTAACTCAATAGATTGTGATTGGTTCATTAAATTTTCACAAGCAATTTGACATTTATTATGATCAGAGTCATGGTTTCCTACATGTTCTCTTAATCTTGTTTTCTTTCGCCAAGCACTAAAACCCTCAGATACAAAATTAGTATATTTTCTTTCACGATCATCCGAAAAAAGATAACAATATAAGCAATATGCAACATTTTTTCAACACTATATTCCAACCAATCCTTGAAATCATCAAACCATGATAGAACAAATCTCCACTTACGATCTCCATCCATGGTTTGAGAAAAGTTATGATTTCGATGTTGACAAGGACCTTTTAATAAATAAACTCTACGCACTTGATCTCATTTTTCAAGAGGATACTCCATTATATTAGGTCTCAATCCTGGATCGAAAGGAAGATTTTCTAAGTTAATCACAAGTTCTTCAATAATAACCTCCTTTGATGCTAGAGGTGCTTTATTAACATTTTAATTTAAATCAGACAATGATGACCGAATAGTCGGTATAGTTTATTGGTACTGCTTATAAAAATGTGAAGAGAATAAAGAGTGACCTTATGATGTTTCATTTCATATGCAAAACGTTGACTTCTCACAACTTCATTTGTGATGACATCACATTCATTTTCATCTAACATAAAGCAATTGCTCACATTGACATAACAGTGAAGGTGTTCTGACTCTCTAGTTAGCCTTGTGAAGGTATATATCGTCTTCAATGATTCACAATTTATTGCCATTAAAACTACTAGACTCGCTGGAAGCTCTGGCAAAGACTGAAGCCTTGGGCACTGGCTCACGAACAAAAGTTTCAATTGAGAAAGTTGTTTGATGCTTGAAGGGATTGCTTCCATATAATTTCCATTTAAGCCAACTTCTTCTAGATAGCATAAAAAGCTAAGATCATCTGGCAATTTCCATAAATTAAAATGCACCAGAGTTAATGACTTCAAAGATGAAAAGAAGCTTAATGGAGGCATTGACAACACCAGCTCTTTTGCTGGAGATAATTTAAAACTACAGAGAGAATTCAAGCTAGTAAGGCTTGATGGAAGATTATTAAGTTTTGCACCGAACATTTCCAACGAGACAAGCCCTTTAAGATTGGTAAAAGATGATGGTAGCTTTTCTATGCCTGTATAAGTTAACACGAGTTCCTTTAAATTTTCTATGGAGGTGCAAAGTATTTTTTAAATCTCAAATAACTCCGTCCTTGTCCACTAGGCTCATTACCCTGTTATTTGATAGAATATAAAAGAGGAGCTCTGTTAGTTTCTCTTATTTTATTGTTATTGCAGTACAGAACATTAGGCCCTTAGGTGAATATTATTTGACCATAATATTTTTGGTTCAAAATAATAAGTTTCGTGATAAAGTAAAGTATGAAAGATATTAAATTCCCAAATTAGAGATATAATGTCTAAAACACTCAGATATTTCTATTTAAAACTATATATATTACCTCTATTTGATTGAATGATCATTCAAATTTCGAAGTAAAACATCAACCATAAACTAATAAGTAAACATCAAGAGCTCCAGGCAAGTCACAAGTGAACACAAATAAGGAAAAAAATTACTAATAAGCGCATGAAGAGTATCGCATTGATTGTGGTTAGCAAATGTGTATCTTTCTCGTAAGGCAACAAGTAATTGATTTTCCAAATATGATGACAAAATTTTGTTTAGTATCACCAAAACCACCGAATAAAATAAGCTGCAGATCACATGTATTGTTTAACCCTTGTAATAGGATAATCAGCAATTAATTAGGAGATTATTCTCATCTCCGATTTCGTTTCTTTGGTCTAAACACAACTCTTCTTAAAATGTCACAGGGAAGTCTTCGGTAAACATAAATGGCTGTACTACTGTCGTTGGGCACTATTAGCATTATGCGGTGATCTCATTATTAAGTAGCAAAAGAAGAACATGTTGATTGTCTTGAAAATATTGTACTCGATATTGGATTATAGGCAGTATTTTATAATCAATCTCAAAAATCAGAGATGTGTCTAATGGCAGCTGAGATTTGATATATAGAAACCTTTTAACCTAAAAAATAGTCATCATAATGACGAAAGATTTAATTTCTCAAAAACCTAAACGTATTTATGTAGCATACAGCAGTGAATAATTCCCAACTTATGAACACTAATTGGGAATAAATCTTATTAAATGAAAAATAACTCCAAAAGAATGCATATATATGATCAACTAGTACTCTCTTTAGAACAGCAGGCCCATGGTTAGAGCCAACATGGACAACGAGGCACTGGCCAACACGTTAGAGGCTGATGAACCAGCAGTGGGAGGGATGGTGGAGGTCGTTGGTCCCGTCGGAGTCGAACCCGTAGGTTCTTTAGTGGAGCTTGGAGATGGGGTAGGGGCACAAGGAACCTCGCCGGAAGTCGGTGAAGGAGAGGTAGGAGAAGGAGTGGTTGGTGGTGGTGTAGTCGGTGATGTAGTTGGGGGTGTGGCTCCTGGAGCTCCTGATGACACTGTAATGGCTAGCTTTTGCCCGAACTGGCAATGACGGCCAATGGTGCAAATGTAGTAGTGAACGCCGGCGGAGGCAAGTGTTATATTTGTAGGGCCAGTGGTGACTGCGTCTCCGATAGCATCTGTTGAAGTGCATGCGTCGAAGGATGTTTTCTGTACTTGGAGAACATCATGTTCATTGGTTTGGAAGTTGAAGGCTGAAAACAATGAAAATGGTGTATAAGAATTTATAAGATCATTAAAAAAAGCGAAGAGCATTGAATAGACGAGAAAGACTTACTTAAGATATCACCAACCGCAAAGGTCTTGCCATTAGCCCAGTTGGAGTATACGGTTGCACCACCTTGTGGTACGGTCCAGCCTACGCTATCTCCCACCACATGCACCGTTTGCGAAGCCGCACATCCCAACAACACCGCCATCACGGCAGAGACAAAGGCAATAACCGTAAACCTTGCCATCTCACTTTTTCTCTCAAAAGGGTCTCTCGTTGCTTGCTTCTTGGATCTCCTTTATCTTGGGGCTCTGTATTTTGCTTGTGATTGTTTATGTCTTGGGGCACATGGGGTGTCTATACATATATAGTGTTATGGAGGCTTGAATTATGCATAAGTTGATTGTGTCAAAGTAGATAGGGTCCCGAGGGAGCAAATTGCATTTCCCACAGGGGTAAGTCAAAGAATGCCGGTCTTTTATGTGATATTCATGGAGACTTGAATAGGCGAAGTGAAAAGATGAATCGACCGTTTCTTTTGGGCCGCGCTTAATTAATGTGCAATTATCTTCATTACTTGCTTGTAATGATATCTTTTACATTGTCTGTTTTAGGATTAGCAACGGGGAATGTTAAATAATAGTATGAAGATTACAAGATAAAATTTAAATATATTAAGAAATTTTTTTATGGTTATCCTCCTAATAATTGAATTAAGACTTACCAAATACATATTTCCTTGGTTACGTGCAACCCCTAATTTCTTTTTCTGCACTTTGTGAGTCTAATGCATAAATAACTAATTCTTAGTCAAATCATCGAAAATAATCTGATTATTAAATGTTAGTCTATATCTATTTTTACGGTAATTTGTTTAGGAAAAGCTTTCCATATAAACTAATTGATGACGACAATTCTTAAGCTAATTAATCAATCATTGAGACAGTGATGATTAAATTTAAATATTTGATACAAGTCTACAGCTATACTTTTTCTGGTTCTTACAAGACGATCCGCCAATGCTAATATGAACATATATTTATATTACACATATTTCCACAATTGGAAGTCTGAAAAGTCCATAAACTAGACTTTGAGGGCTTCCAAGTTTCATGGACTTTGAACAATCCTTGCGTCAAACCAAAAACTAAAGAAGTTTCTTCCTTATGGTAAGCTTTCACTTCGTCCACATTACCAGACTTCAAAAATGCTGACAAAGGTAACGTGTGTATTCGCACGCATTGCGTAGACTAAGAACTTACAAAAAAGTCATGCTCATTAATGACCCTTGAATGATGAATTGTCAAAAGAGACTTGGAAACTATGCGGTGCTTGTTTGACACTTTCTAGGCTTAGAAATAAGAAGCAGAGTCAAGTTGGAACTGGCGCATCGGCTTCAGGACTGGATTTACTGGCTGAACCTCGAGTGGGTTTGCCACCTATCACATTAGAGCTGGATCAAGACAACATTGACTGGCCCAAAGCTCAGAAATTTTAATGTATAATTAAACTCAAACTTTAAATTAATATATCAAACAATTGAAAATTTGTTATGGTTTGATCTGATTACAAAGTATGAGACTTGAAATCCATATTAGTTAAATACAAAGTTGATATAAGATTTATAAAAATTTTGAGCTCTCTACTTCCATAAACTAACTTTTAGGTGTAGTTCTTCTAAAAGTTCTTATCAAAAATATATAATGTATCGTCTTATTCTTACAATAGCTATGAGTTTGCACAAGATTAGATTTTACCTTAGAGGGCATCCTCTTGTCTACTCTTGGATTAATCTGAACCTAACCTTTTTTTTTTTCCTCTTTTTATATATCTTATTGGGACTAGAACCACACCAAGACTATGAGATAAAAGGGCTTTAAATTACTTTTTGTTTGATTACATAGGTAAATAATAGAATCAAAGACGGAGCTAGAATGCCGGGAGATAGATTTATGATTTATCTTTTCTTTTTCACCCAAGAACAACAAAGATTGGTTTACTGAATAGAAAAATTAATTGAAGGAAGAAGATGCTAGTATCGTAAATTGCTCCTTTCCATTTTATTTATATTAAATCCATTTATCAGAGATACATGGGAAATTACTGAAGATGATTGAATGAAAAGACCATCACCAATTTTAGTTATTCTTGATCCGAGACTTAGGAAATAAGTTAGTGTGACAACTCAAGAACAATGACATTACAAACTTTGAGCACCCCTGCCTATCATATCATGAAGCTAAAATTAGTAGCACAACTGCAAGACAACTTGTCGGGAGTAATGAACAGGGAGACGCTAGCCAATGTTGAGCTCCAGTGCACTGTAAGCCAAATATATTGACCAAGAAACGTATAAGGAGTTATATTCTGAGTAACAGAAAAGAATGACAGTAAGTTCGAGCTGAATCAAAAGATGAACAACCAGGAAACTCCATACCTTGAAAGGATGGAAAGAGGACGACCCTGAGGACGATGCTAGTCCAGTGAATCCAATATCATACGCAATGCTTCCATCAGGTTTAAACAACCCAAAGTTCCTCTCTGAAGTTGGACCGGGCTTCAAATTCTCATTGAATAACGCAAACACATAGGCTCTGGCCACCATCTTTGGTCTGTAGGGTGTTCCCTTCTTTTTCATCAGTCGTCTGCGCAGATTTTTGTTGTAAGTCTTTGCATTCTGTAAGGTAGCACCTGCTTCGTTTTCGTCTCCGCGAGAAGCCCAACCTGTTTCAGAAACTATAACTTCCATCTTTGGGAAACCAACCTTCTCTAGAGCAGCATAAGCCGCATCAACCTGAGCCTCAAACATGTTGTAATAGTGCAGATTAGTCTTTGTATCCACAATTCCAGCATTTTTCTGGAAAAGTGCATAGTTAATGTCAATGTGCTCAGGATCATTCTTGTAGGCAAGAAAAGGATAGGCATTGATGTAAAAAGGTGAACCAATCTGTGAAAAGAACTGCAGCAATGGCTTCATGTATGTAAGAACATCTTCCCTGAATGTACACGCAGAAGGTGGGTACGAATTAGCAAACACAGCCTCAGAGTGCGGGCTAGAAACCTCAATTCTTTTAGCTAAGTCTAGTCTTTGAAGTGCAGCGTGAACATTCATTGCAGCAGACAACAAAACCTCCCATAACTCGACGTCTGCACCCCCCAAGATCTCATTCCCTACGGCAATGCCAACGATACGAGTTCCAGGTAGGAATGGCTGCACATTTTCTTTCACCCAATTCATGGCACGATCCTCGCCTATACTTATGTCCTTCAGATACTCATTTCCAAGTCCAACTATGATTTCAATGCCTGAGCCTTTGAAGGCCTTGAGAACCTCATGATCCGCATCGTAGATTCTTGTATTCTTTATCTTGCAAGCTTTCAGGAGTGTCACCACGCTTTGTGGTGAAGGTAAATTATCTGCTATCCTACCATAGTTTACCCCGTATGTTCCTGTGAAACCATGCACTACCAGAACGACTGCAGGATAAAGCAACACACCATTAACAAATTCATATACCAAAGACTTAAAAAACAAATTCATATGACCTCCGAAGAAAAACGACCATATAATTATTGTAGTCAGTAGATTATTTCAGTTGCATAAGATTAAAGCAACTAGCTATCTATATGTAGGAAAATGGAAAGCTATTCCTTAACCCATTTTGTAATTTTAATTGATTAAGCAGAACAGTGGATATTGTCATGACCTCTGTAGGTACAGGAAGATCATGTTAATATGGCAAGAATGATAAACTAGGCCATGTAATTCAACATGGGAATGGTTTGGCAACCCACTATTCAACGTTTTTTATTTGGACACGTAACCATATTACACAAATGAGGCCCACGCTCAAAAATTGAAAATGACAAGTTACATCCTAAAATTAACAAATAGTTACCTACATCCAAATTCCTTTGTTGAAATACTCCAAAGTGTTTGTTCTATTAATCGATTTCGCCCACACAACAGTTATTAAACCAAGTGGAAAAACTGAATAAAATTCTTTCACCTTCATGCACATAAACCACGTCAATGTGCGATGAGTTAGCGTAACATCAAAATCCACGAGAAAGAAAAAGAAGAGCATACCGTTTGAGGAAATGACATAAAAGATGAGGAGAAGCCAGAGGAAGAAAGAGGAGCAACCCATATGTCCGGTGGACAGATTATGAAGGAAAGTGCATTCCATTTGTAGAAAAGAAGGGGTTGGGTATGTTCCAATCTTTTGTAACTCAAAAAGTGTCAAAAAGATGATGATGATTCTTGTTCCATCCGCATGTCACTAGCAACACCTCCAAGGAACTAATGAAAAGGATTCTTAGAATAGACTTGTGGTCAAATCTCTTGGAAAGAAGATTCTTAACCTCAGTCCAATCATGAAAGATTATTTGCAAGAGACTTGGTATAGATTCTTTACTTTTCTCTCAAATTTCACCTATTTGCTTACTCTGCTGGACGTTACCATCATGAGTTTGCCTCTTCGATCCCTTCTTAAAGTTGCTTTTCATATTAAGGAAGACCTATAAAATGAAACTTTATTGAAAACAAAAGATTATCTGTCTGATATAGGCTCTTCTTGGGTGATTTATGTTCCGGACAAAGAAGAAGACTTCGATGTCATCTTTAATTTTACCCAAAACGTTAAATTATCACTTAAATGAATGAAGACACTTGTTGAGAGGACAACAGTTTTATTAACACTTAAATGAATGAAGACGATAGTTGAGAGGACAATAGTTTTGTTACTATCTCCTTATTTCCTTGTACTGTTATTAACAGGTATATTTATTACCGTTGTTGGATATTAGGACACATAATCAAAATATATTCTATCAAATCTTCTTCTCTCTGTCACCTGCTTCCCTTTGCTCATCTTTTTTTACTATTAACTGGTATTATGTTTACCTAAACCTTCACGCTCTAAATTATTCTCTCAGCATCAGGAGTCAGATGTAAAAGGAATGAAGGAAGCGTTGCGTAATCAACTCAAACAGATGTTGTAATAACAACTTAAGTTTCAGGATGCCCAGGCTCCGCAGAGACAAGAGATGGTGGAGATGAGGGAAATGTGGACGGCATTTTTCTATAGAACAATAAACCTATATCGCTTCCGCCGAGTGGAGTCTCTATTATTCGATGGAATTGTACTCGACAATTGGATATTCTACAATATTGAACATTTTTTTGTTACGGTGGATCGTTGTTGGAAATTGGGTGGTTAGAATTCACATACTAAGAACAATAATTTTAGGAGGAAAACACACTTGGATTGACTTTTCTTCTAACTTGATAAAATTTGTTTTTCACCGCTATCACTTTCAATTTCTCAAGTTTCCTTACTGTTGGTTTTTGAACGGAGAAAAGAGATATATGGAAAAGTTTCTCAATTTTTATTAAATAGAAGCTTGTCTATTTATACAGTCTTTTTCTAACTAAAATTCAAAAATAAGATAATATC
>JANJEY010000001.1:37920936-37934209 GCA_024703695.1 Erythroxylum cataractarum | reverse complement strand
AAAATTTGACTCATGATTTTAGGACTAATATGTCGAGCCATTAAAATTTAAAGACGAATTAGACTAGAAGTAAATTTGGAAAGAGAAAGAAATTTAAATGTATTTTGAGGAAATGACATGTGGCATGTTTCTATTGATGAAGGCATATTTGATTTAACCAAAATACCTAAGTTTTTGACTTTACCCTTTGAAGGTTACGAAAATCTTGGCAGTAAACTTTCTCCTCCACCTACGACACCTAGGGCATGATCCTTCTCATTCGATTGATTCTCGTTTGCTTCTTCCTACATGATTCTTGCTTGTCCATTTGCTTGCTTTCTTTTCTGTGCAAAGACCAACCCTTGAGAGGATGATGATTTGTGAGAGTTTAAGAGCTTACAGTGGGTGTTAGAGAGAGGTGAAAGGGGTTAGAGGAATTTTCGAGAGTTCGAAGAGTTGGAAGCTTGATTTGGTAAGTAAAATTGCTTTAATGTTGTTTTATTGTTAGTTGGAATGCATTGATGGGTTTAAATAAGAAAGATTGGGGTAGTTGTGTTGAGTTATGGCTGATTTTAGAGAGAAAAATGTGAAAAAATTTGTCGGAGAAGAAGATCTAGAATCCGCATGTCGCGGCGCCTGTGCCACGACGCGGCGAGAATTAATGTTCTCGCCATGGTGTGTGCGAGGGCCTCGCCGCGGCGAGCTTCTATTTACTCGCCACGGCGAGCTTGTGGAAATTCGCTACGGCGAGCTCCCAACATGCCACACCGCAGCGAACCACTCTCGTAGGCCGCGACGAGCTGCTCCTTGTCGCCGCGGCAAGCGTCCTTTGGCTGCGGCGAGACCCATTTTTCTGAACTGATTTGTTTTAGTTTTTGGGTCATAACAAATGATGTAGACCTTCAATTGAAGTGATTTTTGATTCGTTATAAACTAGAGAAAGAGGTCTACAATTGAGGTGAAGGAAGAAAGTTTAAATTCAGGCTTGTAAGATCTCAAATTCTGAATGAAAATTGAGGATATGTTTCTATTTCAACCTAAGTGTTGTTTCATGATAATTGGAGCATAATTGTGAGATTTCTGAAATAGATTCAATGCCTTTGAGGTTTTAGAAATAGAGTAAAATGGATGATATTGATCTAATATATAGTAATTTGGCTTTGAGGTCTTCCTTAAGAATTTAAGGGTATTGTCTAAATGTGATAGTGTATATAGAATGAAAAGTTGGTTTCGAGGAAAAAGAAAGTGGAAATTGGGAATTAGCGTCGGAAAAGTCACGAACATGCATCGTACATCTTTTATTTGTGACATGTGCATCATTGAATTATTCTGATTGTGCATTTAGTAATGGGAAATTATTTGACTGTTATAGAGGCACCGTTGGATCGACATTCCACAGATATTGCTGGGACTTCCAGGTAGTAGCTCGGAAGTTACAGGTGAGTAACCTAGTTGGTTCCTCAATCTTTGATTGTTTAAAATTTTGTACTGATAGTTCTGTAGTGAAAAACGATGGATATGTGAGAATTGTTTATGACTAGAATACCGGACCGAAGGTCCGAGCCTAAGATTGAGAATCTTTTATGCTTCCAATTTGTTAGACTGTGACTGTGATTTTTTGTGAAGAATGGAGAATGAATTGTCTGTTTGGATAGATTGATTGTGATTGCAATGTGAGATCATAAGATTGTTATAAACGATATGACTGTTTTCGATAAATTGGATCTGATTGCATTGTGATAAATGAATTTCATGAACGAATGATTAATAACGGTTGTGACTGGAGCTGCCACCGAGAGCTACAAGCTCTACTACAGAAATAGAGCCTCAAGCTCAAAAGGGAATAGTGCATACCCAGAGGCTCTCCTATCCCTAAGTCGCGTGGGAAGTAGTGCATATCCAAAAGGCTCTCCTACCCCTAACACGCGTTCAACGCTTAATGAGCCTGAAAGGGACAGTTCAGAGCTATATGCTCAACGCTTAACGAGCCCGAAAGGGACAGTTCAGAGCTATATGCTCAATGCTTAACGAGCCCGAAATGGACAGTTCGGCTTTGACTGGGACCTATCAAAAGCAGATTGGGCAGTTAAAGAAATTCCCTTATTTACAGAAAAAAAAATCGCACCGTCAATTAAATAACAGCAGAACAAATTGTGGGTCTGATAAAGTAAAGAAGAAGGAGTAAACCTGCAAGTGCCCTCGACATCTTTCATGAGCTTAGCGGCGAGATTCTCTCTGAGATTGTGACCAAAGTAGCGAGGATGCGGTTGCATGTTCCTCTCTAATATTATATGGAAAAACATTCTCTTGCTTTTCACTCTTTTACTCTCGTCTTCGAACTCTTCTTTTCTCTCAGAGGTCTCGAAGAGAAATAGGAGCAGAGAAAGCCTACCTCTCGTGTTCGTGTAGTGTTTTGTATTTTTTCCTATGAAATATGTTTTGAAGCTTTTCGATTTACTTTTGCATTATTACTTTCGACTGCCCTTAAGTAAGTTTGTCAGTTTGAATCGCGCTATAATATATGCAGTTGTTTAAAATTTGAAGTCAGAGTTTTATCTTTTACAAAATTCTATCCGACTCAAGTAGAGATATATTTAGGTGTGAATAGCTTAACGATGTCTTCCCATAATTGAGACCCTCTTAAAACACCTCATGATAACAAAAACAAATAAATCAAATAAATCAAAGGGTTAAATATACTGTAAGAGAAGAAGAAATTACCATTGGGTCTGATAAAGTAAAGAAGAAATTATGGCAATTAAGAAAATTTATTTGTCTTGACATTTCAACCATCATGTGAACTTTAGATTCCAAATCACTTAAAACACAAATGAATCAGAATTAGAATTCTAGGATCCTATTTAAAATTAATTAAAGAAACTCAACCCTTATAAAATCTACTTTTTATAACCAAAGTTCTAGGGGTTTTGATCACCATAAATTGCTTTTATAAGATCATATTAATTTATTGTTAAAGAACAAAGAAAAAAATTCTCATAAAAGTGAAAAAAGCTATGAAATTATATTCTTAAAGATTTGATCCCAATTACATATATAAGACAACCTTAATAAGTATCAAATCCTTAAATTAGAATTCTAAAAGGAAAAGAATATTCTCCTTATCATAACCTAACTAAAAATAACTAACTTTAGAAAGTCAAACCGTTCTAAAAATCAAATTCTTCTAAAAGTAAATAACTAATTCATAAGTTTGATGTTTGTCCAACTTTCACATCGATATCGATTAGCTTCTAAAATTTTATGGGTAAAAATACTAACAAGTTAAGTGCCAAAAACAAATAGCACACTAGCAACAGTTTGATTATATATCTTAAACCTCTTAAATATTATGCAAGAATAGTATTAAACACTGAAATGAATTCAGAACTAGTTACATTTTGTTTCTTATTCAATTTTTCAAGACCTGAACCCAACATCGATGGGTGATATCCGAGTTCGTGCCCCGCGAGGGTGGCATGCTAAAACACTCAATCATTTAGAAATCGTATAATTTTTTTTTGAAACAATGGGAAACACAATATACAAAAATCAATATTCAATTTGTGCGCACATTCATTCATAAACATTTTCAATTTACACAAAATCATCAACAAAATTTTCAATGGCCATTTAGGCCCTTTCATAAATACCAAACATTTGAGTCATTTCGGAAAACTAGTTTATAGAAAAAAATTGCGGAATATACAATTCAATACAATATATAGAAATGCAATGCAGACGCGAACTGATCCCGAATTTTATCCTTCACTTGAATGTAGTATGTATACTCTCGTTGGCCTAACGGAGTATTCTTCTGATCCTAAAAAATATTTGCAAATTTTGGGTGAGTTTTGTGAACTCAATAAGTGAACCATCATTGATGAGTTCACTGGATCATAAACACATATCACATATTTCACAGATATTCATTCAATGGATATCGATCTTAGAATACTATATGCATGAGAATCACATTCGTTCTTATTGTTGTAATCGAGTACCTATCACATACTTATACAAATACTGTGTAACACCCCACTCCCGTATGACCCGAACCTGACATTGATGGTGATATTCGAGTTCGGGCCCTGAGAGGGTGGCGTGCTACATCACTCAGCCCAAACTCAATATAATTTTTTTTCACAACATACACTATACGAAAATCAATCAACATACAGAATCACCGGTAAATATAATGACCATGGGGCCCTTTTTATAAATACAAATCAATTCAGTCCGTTGACTTTACAAAAATGACCCAATCATTTGTACACAAATTTAAAAAATAATTTTATACAGAATTGTGTAACACTAATACAGACTCGAACTGATCCCAACCTCTTTTCTCACTCACATGTGGTTGTTATACGCCCGTTGCCTAACGAGGTATTCTTCTAGGTCCTGAAAAATAATTGCAAATTTTGGGTGAGTTTTGCGAACTCAGTGAGTGATCATCATCGATGGCTCACCCAGACATAGAACACAATATTTACATAGCTCACTTTATTTCATAGTGCACATTCACAATATTTCACATTCACTCATTTACAGAATTGCACATTCACATTATTCATATTCGATATTTCTATTATGTAGATGCAATGCACATGAGACTCACTTTTTATTTATTAATTTGTTGTGACCGACTGCCTAAATTGTCCCATGAAGGGCTCATTAATAACTGTCCCTTATCTTATTGGAGGATACAGGGCTCATTAAACGTTGAGCTGGAGGCTCTGAATCACTTATGAGTAAGAAGCTTATTTTCACTCGTTGAGCTTAAAGCTCTGGTCAGTGGTGACTCTGGTCACAACAGTCATTATATTTCATACACTTATGCCATGCAATGCATCAGTCATATCTACTCAATTTTTCATGTCATCGGACCGTAGTCCGGCATTAGAACACATTTATTTCACATAAGCATAAGGCATGTGCCTTTCACTCAATCAAATATATGTAAGCAAATGAATATGAAATGCCCATGTGACACTTTCCAATTTATTTCGGTGTTATGACTGAGCGCTTGAACTGTCCCAATATGGGCACATTAATCATTGAGATTGAGGCTCTAAATCACTGTGGGGCTCGAGGCCCGAGTACAATCGTTGAGATTTTAGCTTTCGATGGCTGCTCCGGTCACAACTGTCATTATCTGGTTATATATTCATGAATGGAATGCATATGCCACAATTAATCGTATTACTACGCACGTATGCATATATCACAATTAGCACTTCTATAACCAACTCCCCAGTACACAATCATCGGACCTTCTGTCCGGAATTCACATTAACAACAAACCTCAAACCCACCATTATTCACCCATTCATCAATAAATTTATACAAAATGAAAACAAAATAGAATAAAGGGTGAAATAAGACCATCTCGGTCTACTCACAGTACGCTCCAGATTAGCATTTGCTTCCAAATTCTGGAAACGCCTAACTGTGAACTCTTAACCTGCACAACCCATTTATTCAATACGTTGCACACACATTAATAGTTTTGCACAATTATAATCATTGGTGCACATATATGTACGATGCATGTTCATGACTATCCCGATATCAATCGATAAATTTTATCGCAAAAACCATTCCAATATCACAACTCAAGTATGCCTAGGATTTAGCTGCACTAAAATCCTTAAACTCGCAATTTATGCTTATTGTAATCTTTTGGGTCTACTACTCCCGATCGATGAGCTAGTCCACATAGGGTAACCTAGGCAACTTCCTTTGATAGAAAAATTTCCCTAAGCAGTAGGAATCCATAAACACTAAAATCTCCCAATTCGGATCTCTATAGGTCCAATTATGGCTAAAACACTTTCGACTCTCACTAATCCAAGACTGAACACTATACTCAACTTTAATTCAGAAATTGAAAATCTTAGGGGCTGAATTGAAATTCAATTCTTTCAGATAACTTATAGCCCCAAGTCTCTAGTTTATTTAGAAACAATAATCAACTCAATTGGATCTCTACAAATCAAGAATTTACCAAAATACTAAACCATGTTCAAAAAATTTTCCAACTCAGTTTGATTAAAACAATCTCTTTCAATTTAATCTAAAAAATCCACAATTTTCCATGGACAGATAGAGGGATGTCTTAGGAATCCAACGCTTCAAAAATTAAGTCGATCGGATGTCGGACGGAAAAGATATAGCCAAAAGAGTGAAGTGTATTCAGAAAATAATATTTCTTAAACAAAATGGGAAGTCGTGATCGTGCGCATGCACGATCGCCACATTCTGGCCGACCGATTGTCACAATCTGGCCGACCGACCGATCGCCACATTCTGGTCGACCGATTGATCGCCACATCTGGCCGACCGACCAATCGTCACAATCTAGCTGACTGATCGTCACATTCTGGCCGACCGACCGGTCGCCACATTCTGGCCGACCGATCGATCATCACATTCTAGCCGATAACCGATGGTCACAATTTGGCCAACCGATCGTCACATTTTGATCGACCAACCGATCGCCACATTCTGGCCGACCGACCGATCGTCACAATCTGGCCGACCGACTGATCGCCACATTCTGGCCGACCGATCGATCATCACAATCTAGTCGACCGATCATCACATTCCAGCCGACTGACCGGTTGCCACATTCTGGTCGACCGATCGATCGCCACATTCTGGCCGACCGACCGATCGTCACAATCTTCACCAATATCTCAACTTCCAAACACCATAACTTTTGATTTAGAACTCTAAAATTTACAAACTTTATATCAATGGAAAGATAAAAGGAAGCTCTACAACTTCTATGAAGAACCTAAAAATCAATTCTATCTCTAATGGGGTCAAATAGCCACTCAAAGTTTATGTCCATTAATGATCATGCCAACAGTAACAGAAACTTCTAAAAATTATAATTTCACATTCCGTGGTCCAAAAATTACATATTTCACATCAATGGAAAGATCAAAACATAATATAAAACTTTCATGAAGACTAATTTTGCAAAATCTATCTTACTTAGCCTAGAAAAATTCCCCAAAATTTTTGGTCTTCAATGTTAGACTCATAAACATGGCACTATTCATCCTACACATATTATCCACTTTCAAGGCAAAATTCAGAACCCTTCAAGACACAATTGGACAACACTTCCTTCATAAGAATTCTAACCAAACTTCTCAAGTTTAATTCAAGCCAAACCTCATCTCAATAACATAACCATATAAAAAGTTATGACTAAATCATTGAAACATACACAAAACAATTTTTCCATATTCACAACCTAACTCAATTTCTACCTCTTCCATACCATTTCTAAACCAATTCTCACTCAATTTACTTCATAAATCCTCCATAACTAAACCACAACCTATTCTTGAACATTAGTCCACAAATGGCAGCACATGCATTCAATATTCTTTTTCTACACTTACCTTTAATTCCAACCCATCTCAATTTTCATACAACACATACATCCTACCTTATCAATCATCAATGAAACAAACAAATTTCATACCCATCTATACCAACACAATTTGCATGCAATTAGGTTCACAACCATCATAAATAATGCATTTAATTCTAATTTATAACATAAAGCACAACCTTACGTACTTAAGCTTCCACTTTCTTCAATTCTTCACAATAACCACAAACTCACTTCCTTTCCCCCTAACACCATACACGATAATCATCATCACTTGAGGGGGGCGGGGGGGGTGTGAGGGTTTGGTTAGATATTTAATGGACAAGGAAAAGAAAGCAAGTAACAGAGAAGAGTGTCTTGTATGGGTGGAGCTTGAACCAACGAAGGAGGAGTAAGGAAGAAGCTACGGATGAGGAGGAAAAACTTGGATTTTAAAAGTGATTTTAACTCTTTCTAAGGAAGCATCGAAAATCACTTGGTTTAATAACCTAAAGACATGAGGTGGCATGTTAGGCAAGTGACACATGTCACTTGCCACATGTCAACCTCTTAAATACCCACTTAATTTCCTTCCAATTCACTTCCAATCTCTAGTCCAATTTCATCTCAAAATTCCAACAGCTTAAAATTCATAATTCCTAAAATCATGTATCTAATTTCCAGTGTCATTAGTCAGTACTTTTTACTACCGATAACCACTCAATCTGCTACTTGACATTTTTCCTAGTCTGGAAAAGTACCCCTAAAATTTTTAGCATAATTTTTAAAATTCTCCCAAATTTTAAAATACACAAAGACCCACTCCAACTAAATTTTCAAGCACAAAAATCATATTTTTCACAAAAATCGCATTTTTATGACCAAATATACCGGAAAATGTCATGAATGCATGTAGAGTCATTTACGTGTACAAAAGTCACTATTTACGTGTATGTGTATTCATGAACATGCCAAGACAATCTTAAACACTCAGAACCTGTTCCAAATGACTATTCTACCCTTCCCCTTGGGGATGGGATGTTACACTCACTTGCTTCTCAAGATAAAAGATGGATCCTTATAGGTAAAACTTTTCAAAAGGGGGATTATGAGGAGCTAAGGGGGAAAGGGATCACTAACTTAGAGAATGAACTGTTTGACAAATCTATTCCATGCAACAACATTAATGAATGGCCTTAGGAAAATGCTATAACAAGTGATGGGAAGGCAGTATTGAATGCAGTTGAGGGTGGAAAAATAAACATTGTCAAAGATATTGCTAGGGGGAAAGCTCTAAAGGTGACTGTTGAAGAAAAAGCTATTAGTACAAGTGATGAGATCAGTGCGGATGAACTATCTGTGAACCATAATGACAACTCTAATGGTTTGGTTCAGATGGAAAGTAGTTGTCCTACTTCGGTGGATAATAAGGATGATGATTCCCTCATTGGAGAATTTTTGACAGCCATTAAAAGGAAATCCAATAGGAGCAAAGGGAAGGGCTCCAAAAATAAAAAATTTTGATTTATGAAAATAATAACGTAGAATATAAGTGAGATCGACTACCCTAAAAAGCTTTCAGCTTTAAGGGATTTTGTCTATAATACTAAACCACAGATTTTTGCTCTTTTCCAAACTAAAATCAGAATTGAGAATTTTGGTGTATTGAATAAGCCGAGTTCTAGATGGAAATTCATCTCTAATCTCCAAACACATAGGTATGGGAGAACTGTTATTGGATACGATCCTAGTTTGATAGATATTCAGGTTCTTATCATGGAGATGCAAGTTATTCATATAAAATTTGAAATCCTTTAGGTAAATGTTGACATCTTTTCCTCTTTTATATATGGTGCTAACAATAATTTCCAAAGGAAAATTTTATAAGATAGTTTAATAGACTTCTAAAAACTTGTAAACGAACCTTGGCTTTTAAGTGGAGACTTCAATTCAACCTTAAATAGAATTGAAGCCAATGGGGATTATAGTCTAAAAAACTTCTCAACTGACTTTAGTGACTGTGTGGATAAAATTGAAGTCTTTGACTTAAAGGCACCAGGTCACTTCTACACCTGGAGTAACAAACAGTCTAAGAGATGGGCTTTGAGGGGAAAATTGGATTGGAAATTGATGAACAAGGATTGAATTGCACAATTTCCTAATAGTGTAACTAATTTTTTTTGACCCTTTATTTTCAAACCACTCGCCTATGCATATAGAGAATCTCCTCCAACACCATGTTAGAAGAGGTCCTTTCAAGTTTAACAACCTTCTAATTGATGATGATGGGTTCACTGATGCTCTTAAGAAGGGTTTAGAGGCTATGGTGGAGTGAAAATAACAATTTATTTGTAATCAAAAGCTTAAAGCTATTAAAAGGGAGGTGAAATCTCTAACGAGTAGAAGATCTCCTTCAACATAATAAGCAGTTACAAAAGATAAGGAATATCTACAGGCGATACAACAAAAGCTTGAGTTGGATCTTGCAAACTCTATCTTACTAAGTACCAAAAGGTCTTTACAAATGTCTTACTTATCAAAATTTAGGGATCACGACACTCTTATGAACAATGGGCTAAAGTCAATTAGCTAAAAGATGGTGAAACGTGTTCTAAGTTTTTCTTTAACTCTATTTCAACTAGAAGAAACACAAATAAAATCAACTCTCTTAAATTGCAAGATGGAGAGGAAATTTCCCAACAAAAGGACCTTCTAAAGTAAGCAAAGATATTGTTTTAGAGTTTCTATGGCTCTTCTCAAACACAAGTAAATTTTGTACCTCTTTGATCCTTTCTTCATAACAAGTTATCCTAGCAACAAGTAACAAAACTCATTAAACCAGTGGAAGAGAAGAAAATAGAAGAGGATGTGTTTCAAATGCATCTTAATAAATCTTTTGGACCTAATGGGTTTAAATGATATTTCTTTCAAAAGAAATGGCAAGAAACTAGTCCTATGATTAAAAGAGCTATTTTAGAATTCTTCTCTAAGGGTTTTTACTAAAGGAGATCAATAAAACTCATATTTGTTTGACCCTCAAGTCCACTATAGGCCTATTGCATGCACCAACTTCCTTTTTAAGGTTATTTCAAATATCTTGGCAAGCAGGCTAAAACTAGTCTTGGATTTTTTGATATTTGATAATCAAAGTGCTTTTCTACATGGTAGAAGAATTGGGGATAATATTTCTATAGTCCAAGAGCTGATGAAAGGATATCAAATGAAGAACAACCCTCCTAATTGTATCATTAAAGTTGATTTCAAGAAAGCTTTTGATCATATGGAATGGGATTTTATCATTCAGAGCTTACGACTTTTGGGTTTCCCTAGTGAGTTTGTCAGATGGGTTGAGGCTAGTATCACCACTTCTATGTACTCTATTCTCGTTAATGGTACACCTACTGATATCTTTAAGAGTACAAAAGTTTTGAGGCAAGGAGATCCTATCTCTCCTTATCTCTTCATCATATGTATGGAAGTCCTGAGCCAATTGATCCAACAAAAGGTAGGTAAAAGCAAGGAATACAAATTTCATAGTAAATACAAAAGGGTAGGGCTAATCAAGCTATGTTTTGCGGATGATCTGTTGATTTTTTACAAAGATAATGGGAAGTCTATTGGATTACTCATGTCGACACTGTCTATTTTCAAAGGCCTTTCGGGTTTGGAGATTAATCTTACAAAGAGTCATTACATCTAGCTGCTAGTGTTATTGTGATGGAAAACAATATCTCTACAATCACATGGATGAGAAGGAAGCCAACTCCTTTGACTTTTCTGGGACTAACAATTACCACAAAAAAAATCCAATGTATTGAATGCTTTCCTTTGATAGAAAAAATACAGAGAAGATTGGGTATGTCGTCTAATAAAGTTCTCTGTTTTGGTGGGAGACTTCAGCTTATTAAATCAATTTTGAATTCTCTTCATGTTTACTGGTCCTCAAACATATTATTAGCTAAAGATGTCATCAAAACCATTGAGAAGCTCTTTAGAAGATTTCTATGGGGAAACTTAAACTTGGATAGTCACTTTGCTAAGGTTAAATGATCAAAAGTTTGCAAAAGAAAAGAAGAAGGGGGATTATGATTGATTCATATTGCCTCTTTTAGTAAATCAGCAATGATCAAGAATATGTGGAATAGTCTATTGGAAAAGAAGTCTCTATGGATCTGGTGGTTTCATAGCTATATCCTAAAAGGATCTAGCCTTTGGTCTATACCGATAAAACCTTCCTTCTTTTGGCCCTTAATTCAACTGTTGAAGTTAAGACCTCTTCTAGAACCTTTGGTGTATTGCAGGGTGGGAAATGGTGATAAGGCGTATTTATGGTTTGATAATTGGAAAGGTAAAAGTCCTTTAATTATATGTCTCCAAGCTCTTTAAATATGAAATGTATTTCCTATTAACACTAAAGTTAACTTCATCTTACTAAGGGGCCAATGGAACATTCCATCGGAATTGCAGTATCTCACTCCTAGCTACCAACCAAACCTAGACAAGAAGGACATATTCCATTGTCTCAATCTACCTTCAAACACCTTCAACATTGCTTGATTCAGAAAGTGGCAGAATCAAAACAACCCAAGGCAGATATGGTCTCCTATCATCTGGCATAAGTCACTCAAACCTAGTTACTCTATTCTTCTATAGCTCACCGTGCTTAACAAGTTAAGCACAATAGACATAATGCACTTAATTACTACCGATCCTATCTGTGTACTATATGAGATAGAGGAAGAATTTAGGAATCACCTATTTTTTCACTGTCCCTCTTCCCAGTTTATATAGGAGAACATACAAGAATTATTTCTAATTTCTAATACAGGCTCAACTTTCACAAAAGCACTTCAATGGCTCCTGAAGCTGAATCATAGTTCCATGTATAACGAACATATTTATATTATGTTGGACCCTGATTTTTGAGTGAAAATAAGAAATATTCAAAAGTGGATGAGTTGATTGAAATCAAGTTAAAAATCAAGAAATAAAGAGAGAAAATGTGAGAAAATGAAAAATTGTGAAAAGTTTAACTTTTTGGCCTTTGAGAGTTGACTTTTGATTTAGGAAAAATTTGATAAAATGATCTACATGAAACTTGTAAATTATGTTAAGATTTTTTTGTAGCCATAAAGTTTGAAATTTTTCGATATCGAGAGTGGAAGTTATGATCAGACAAAGTTTATGTGTGATAGGGTTGACTTTTGACTTTTGTTATGACTGAAACTTTGACTGCAAAATTTACCTCGTTAGAGGTTAATTGAGCTTTGATGTTCTTCATGATAGTTGAAGATTGTGATTTGATCTTTATTTTGCGATAAAGTATATAATTTTTCGATTAAGGAATAATAAGTTATGATTTTTACAAGTCTCTGTTATGATTTTAGCATGATTATTAGAGGACATAAGTTTTGATTGAAAAATGGACTTCCTTAGAGGTCAAATTGATTTTTATGTCCTTCGTGGAAGATGTATAGCTTCCATCAAGCTTTCTATAGAGACTAAGTTTGTCAAAATTGGAGTTCGGGATTAAGAGTTATGAATTGTGGAAGTTTCAGATTTTCATGTGAAAAAAAAAATTGGTTCAGGCGCTCCCTCGCGAGGGCGAGCGACTCGCTCTGCGAGCGCCCTCGCGAAGGCAAGGCCCTCGCCAGGGCGAGCGGCTCGCCCTGCCAGTGCCCCCGCGAGGGCGAGGGGTTAGAGAGGGCGAGCGCGGGCTCGCCCAACACACGGGCGTTTTCGCTGATGCGACGTCGTTTCTGTTTCTCCACGGGACGTCGTTTTTCCCTTCGCCCCTTCAGTATGCGCTCGTTTCGACTCCGCACGGCACTGTTGGACCAATGGTGGTTGACAAATTAAATCCCACTTATGTTTTGATAATAATAAAATGTATAGAATTGGTTA